>WNWK01043074.1:0-15681 GCA_009830355.1 Cherax destructor
TGCTCGATAATAAGACCACTAGCTTTATCAAGATTTCTTCATGTAGAAATCACACAGCGGCTCCAGCATTAATAACTAGAACAGTAGCTGAACTAACAATGCCCACAGCAAGGCTGCAGAACAGATTAATGAAGTCCACATTAATCTGCAACGAACACTAAGGAACCTAAGCAGGTTCTGTTCCAAAATGTCATCATTAAACTTGTATCCTTTCACTACACGATACCAACTAGAATTATATGCTTCGTCCCAGGACAGCAGTGACTCACAAAAATGACAAAAGGTTCTTGGCCTTAATACAAGGGCGAAAACAACACCAACCGTGCTAACTCGCGTCATGTGGATACTCAGGAAACTAGGTTACAGGTACTGCGGGACCCTGGGCTACAAGTACTGCAGGACCCTAGCTTAAAGGTACTACGAGAACACTGGCTTACAGGTACTAAGACCCTGGCCTACAACAGAGGGACACAAATCAATCCTCAGATCTCCAACTGTAAAGGGAAGCACTTACCAAGTCCAAGCTCCCAATCACTTTCACTGTCTAATTATGGAGTTGCCAATACCAATAGCAAAAGGGAAGAAGCATAGTTACTTATTCCATGTGGTTGCTTATCTTCTGGGAGAGTGGTAAGCTGAGCCAAACATCAGAAGCCATCCTTTCTGAGAGTCAACCTCAAAATTAGCAACTTTTCATTCCGGAGATTTCTCTTTACAGATTGCCATACTATTTCTTAAGCTCATCCAATTTACAAAAGAATTATTTCTGTTCCTCATTGTTCCCTTTCCTTGGATCAAAGCCTCCCGGACAGGCCCCCACTTGTTACCAACCTGGGCCTTTCTAGGGCCTGTTCTGCCCAGGCCAGTAACAATGTAACAAGAACTTAACTTCAAGTTACAAAAGAAATGAAAAGGGATCAATAGGAACGAAATAATCACAATAATTCTTTCTGGTTTTTATTAACTTAATAATCCGTAGAAAGCTTTATATAAAATATTTAAAATGATGTCACCATGAAACATTATTTAAAGACAAGTTTAAGTTCTTATTAATGAAGGGTGCAACATTCAATATTCTTTCTCATCTATTACACTAAATGGCTCTAAAATTGCAAGACGTTCTATTCACTTAACATATTACTTGACTCTTCACACTGAGTCGGAAAGCATAACACTTATTTATCCATTATCACCGTAATTTATCTAGAACGTAGACTATTCACCACTCTTAATTAGTAACCACTTTCAGAGCAATAAATGGAATAGAAATGTTTTCGCACTTGAAGAAGTTTTCCAATGAATGTTTCCAAGGACATACACTCAGTCGTCTTTTAAGACTATGTCGCTCAAACTCGTTTCTACTAAATCTAGAGGAAAACTCTAGCGTCTGCAATACAGCAAACACGCTCTCTTACTACGAGCACCACTAGAGACATATTCCAAAGTCTCCACAGTTGCAACACACTCACTCTTGCTATGAGCGCCATTAGAGACATATTCCAAAGTCTCACTTACTACAGCGCACTCCCTTGCTTTGAGCGGCAACAGAGACGAACCTCAGCGTCTCACTTACTACAGCGCACTCACTTGCTTTGAGCGGCAACAGAGACGAACCTCAGCGTCTCACTACAGCGCACTCACTTGCTTTGAGCGGCAACAGAGATGAACCTCAGCGTCTCACTTACTACAGCGCACTCACTTGCTTTGAGCGGCAACAGAGACGAACCTCAGCGTCTCACTTACTACAGCGCACTCACTTGCTTTGAGCGGCAACAGAGATGAACCTCAGCATCTCACTTACTACAGCGCACTCACTTGCTTTGAGCTGTGTTACGATTCGAACCTTCGTCTAGGGGCTGGTTACCTTCGTAACAATATCACTTTGAGTAGAAACTTAGAATCTTATAAAATCAGGTAATAAGGAGAGTTCAACAAGCCTTTTCCGTTTTTTATTAAAACCTTAAATGCTTATCTGAGGTATATAACAAGGTCACTTGAATATCTCATAGTCCGATCTTTTTCAATCACATAAAATTAGAGTATGTATAAGAGCGCTTAATTTAACACTTCCCATAAAAATATAGTATTTACAAGAGCGCTTATAGTAACACTACAATCAGTGTCAATAGACACACAAACACTTTAGAGTCTATATATATATATATATCCGGTTAACATAGTTCTCTTGAGTATCACTTAGAAGATATAATACATCACTGAATTTCACAACGAATTCCTACGATGATAATCCGACAGATTCTTAGCAAGCAGTTCCTCTAAAGAGTAAGAGCGCTTAATCCAGAATAGCGATGAACAGCTGAGACCTTTACCGAGACAGAGGGAAGGGAGGACTGTCCACAACAGAACACTCCGGTATAACCTCAACTCGTCAAGAGGTGAGAGGGCTGAACTACCTCAACAAGAGCATACCCGTTAAACCTTAGACAGGCTTACAAACCTCCTAACACATTACTCCTATATATATACACATTATACCCGGGTATACTAATTACAAATTCATAAACCAGATAATATTATAAACTAGTGGAATCTTTAATTAGCTTTATTAAAGAAACCCTGAGTATAATATTAAGTGGACAACCATATAAATTTATATAAAAGACCTTGGGCGTAACACCCCCTCCGAGGACTAAACGCGCCGTATAAGATGACTTCACAAAAAAAATGACATAAAACACAAGTCTTTCTATTGACCAAAGACCTTGACACAAAATGCTTCTTCAAGAAGCAACTTGAAATTCTTGGGTCACCCAACTACAGAAGCGCGACACCAGCGCTTCAGGTTTAAGAAGGTTTCCAGTAAGAGACCCCGGTGACCCTTGACAGCAGGGGAACCAGGTCAAGACAACAGGAGACATAGCCACTGCGAAATAAGTTCTGGATACCATAAGGTGGCTTTGAAAGCATAGCAGGTCCCTCAGTGGTTACAAGAATCGAATAGCTGTAAATAGACAAATACAAAACATTAAGCGATGCCTCAAAAAAAAATATAAAGTAAAAAAAAAATTTCCTTTCTAACGTCTTTGAATAGAAGCAAAAAAAAAAATTAAAATTATGAAATTACATTTAATGACGTTTCTTTAGGGCGGGGCAGTGCATCTGCAATAACATTATCAGCTCCTTTAATATTTGAATACTTATAGCAAATGGTTGATCCCAAGGACCATCTTTGAATTCTAGCATTTTTGGCCTTCATAGTGTTTATAAACGTAAGGGATTATGATCAGTTCTTACTCTAATTTTATGAGGAGGGTCCCAAGATAGACTTCATAATGTTCCAAAGCTAAGACCAAAGCTAGTGCCTCTTTTTCAACGGTAAAACGAATTGATGGGATTTCAATTAGCAGAAAATAACAGACTGGGTGTAAAAGGTCGGAAGAGGAGGAAGGTTGGAAGAACACGCCCACAGCGTAATCACTGGCATCCACTTGTAAATAAAAAGGGGCTTAACACAGGGCTCTGTAGGACTGGAGAGGAAAACCGTAGACGCTTTGCAGTAAAGGCTAGCTCACTTGCAGTTGTCCATGCAAAGGGAACTTTAGAACTTGTAAGTTCAAAAGGGTGCCGCCATTGTGAAAAATTAGGGCAAAAACCGCGGTAGTAACCAGCCATCCCTGGAACCTTTGCACGCCCTTCTTGTCTTTCGGAAGGGGAAATCCATAAGCCAGAATCTTAGCGTTGACTGGGGGAACAGTTCCTTGTCCTATATTAAATCCCCCAATATTTTATTCGGGCTTGCCGAACTCACATTTAGTTGATTGACAGTAAAAAGATGCTCGTCCTAGTTTTTTTTAGAAGGGCCTCCAGTCGTATCTTGTGTTGGTCCAGTCACACAAATACTACCAGAACAAGGTACCCCCTTCCAAGTAACGTCCCCTGTTCATAAGCCTCTGGAAGGTAGAAGCCGCTCAGAGTCCGAAGGGCATCACTAGGTAATTAAACAGGCCTCCAGGCACTGTAAAAGAAGAAATTTCCTGAGCTCGGGTGAAAAAAGGCACCTGATAAAAACCCACCAGGAGGTCCAAACGACTGACGTATTTGGCACTGGAAATTTTGTCAATCAGGTCCAACCCTGGGAAGGGGAAATCCATCTGGCACCGATGGAATTTACTCTTCGATAGTGGTCACTTCTATATGAACCGTCCGACTTAGGTACCAGGACACACGGAGAAGCCCAAGGGCTCTTACTAGGCAATCAAACCATGGTCCATGGTTATCTATCCCTAGAGCCTTATTTTAACTGGGCTAACCCGAAAGGTGCTTGTTTGATCGGTGCAGCCCTCACGCCACACTGATCCCCATAGAACATTGTCGGGGATTTTCCCAAAGGCTGCTATAAGTGTAGATCAAGTCTCTGATTTCACTTGCTCTTCCTTGACTAAATTACTGAAAAATTTATCTAGGTTTCCCAATATTTCCGAGTTCTTTAATCTTATTCTACTCCCCGGGAACAATCTTCCTATTGGGCTCTTCTTGAGAGCACGCAGCCATAGGGATGACCCCTTTCATGGTATTTCTTCAGCTGATTTTATGTGGTAAGTAGGGAAGACTTTTCTTTCCGGTGTTCTCACCACATAATTTCTTTACTTAGTTTCTTCAACACTTCCATAGGACCCCTACTTGTTTAAGGTAGCCCGGCCCCGGGTTTTAGGGCTAATACTTTGTCTCCCACGTTCAAAGAACGTTCAACAGGGACTTGTCATAACTTGTTTCATTTGATTTTGAGTCGCCTGATCGGCAGCCACTTGCCGAAAATGACAAGGTTGGCATTGCTGAGGGAGACAGACATAAAGGAGGTCCGTCTCGTCCACCCCACGTCCTTTAACATTGCTACGGCCCTCTGACTGCATGACCATAAAAAGCTCAAGGGGCTATTCCCAGGCTTTCCTGTTCACTCTCTCGTAGGGCAAGGAGGGGGAATGAAGGCCTTCGGGCCCAGTCCTTTGAGAACTGCTCCCAAAAGGGCCCCCATCATGACCTTGAGTGTTTGGTGGAACCTCCCAAGGCTCCCTGGGTTTGCGGTCTATAAACTGTTGAAACTATGGGTTTAATTCCGACCCTGACAAAGCCTCCGAAAACCTTTGATTTGTTTCCTGGTCGGATTGGGCTCTTAGTTCCAACTTTTGGGAAAACCAAAAAAGACTCTTACAATAGCCTTAGCACATTTTCGTAGGGCACGGCTTCCGGATACCGGGTTTCATCCATAATAGTAAGGAGGTATTGGTTGCCGAGCTTGGTTTTGGAAGAGGTCCCACACAGTCACTATGAGTCGAGAGAAGGGCTCACCTTCTACGGCAAGGGTACAAGTGGTACAGGTGGAGGTTTTTGGGGGGGTTTCCCACAGTCTGACAAATTGAACAGTTCCTCAAGTACTCGGTCACAGTAATTTTCATCTTCGGGCCCGAAAAATACCGGGCCAATTTTTAAAGTTTTCCGCACCCCAAATGCCCTCCCATGGGGCTAGAATGGCACCCCCCAACACAACTCCCAAACCCAACAGCAAAACTACTACCGTTTGACCTTAGGCGTTGTTTTCTGCAGAGATAGCAGCTGGAGATTTTTTCATCAGAATACGGGCCCGCATAATAGAAACATTCTTCCATCCCTCAGCTTCCATCTCTGTAAGCACTTGCTTTTCTTGCCTGTTTTAAAGATGGGTCTTCTAGCTGTTCCTTCACTAGGTTGTCTCGGTTAAAGTCACCACTCTGTAGAGGGGTAAAGTCTACCACTCGGGCTCTGGGAACTGACTTCACGCTGGTCGATCAACGCATAAACAGTGCTTCCAAACCCCAATCTGAAGACACATCCTCAGTAGGAAGGGATTCCGGAGTTTTAGCCATAGCCCTTTTTTATAGTTGAGAGGAAATAGACGAGGACCTTCCTTACATCCTTTTAATGGATAAGCCTCTCCTGAGGAATTCTTTTGAACATAAGGTTCTCTGCTTATTCCTCCTCTTCCTAAATCATTACCCACAAGTAGGTCAACCAACTTTATAGGAAAATCAGTCTCCAAATGCCCACAACAGCCTCACCCTGATATGAATCTAAATTCACATACACCTTATGAAGGGGGGCTCCCGTGATGGCGCCACCGTAACCTTCTAGCAGAACATCTAGGTTAGTATAGGTGTTTTCATTTAAAGGAAGCACTCCTTTTCTCAATAGAGTCAGGTAGCTACCCGTATCTCGATAGGATACTATGTCTACCAGTTGGTCCTCTGTAATTCCAGCCTTACCCTTGGAAAAGTAGGGAAGCATGGCCTCCGTTACTTTATCAGAGAGCCTCCAGGGAATTAGGCATTTCGACTTGGAGGACTGGTCAGCTAAGGCTTGCTTTTTTGTGGACACTCTGCTCCTTCAGCTTAGAAGATGTCATTAGTGCAGGTAAGGTTTCTGCACGAACGCCTATGATCACGGTCCAACTGGAAACAAGAGCGTCTCAAATGGCCGGGTTTCTGGCAATAGGGAGAATATGTCCTCTTCTAGGAGTATCTACTTCATAATATGATGGTCTTCCTTTACCTGTGAAAGCACGAGTGTAGACTTCTCTAAACGAGGAGGTGCAGTCTGCTGATCCGTTTTCCTAGGAGAATATGGCTGACTCTTAGAAGAATATAACCTAGTCTTCTCTCGAGATGACTTTTCCTTTGTCAATTGAGAAGTTATCTCAAAATGGTCTGCTAAGGAAGCAGAGGCCAACACGCCTGCTGTCTGATGTTCAATTACAAAGGTACGTACGTCCCCAGTCAGGGTGTTGTGAAATTCCTCTTGCAGGATTAACTGCATCAAGCGCTCCATGGAATCACAACCTGTAGACCTCAACCATCCTTCTAGAGCCACTTTTTTTTGTCGGGCGAATTCTACCCAGGTCTGGCCAGGTAGTCGCGTAGAGAGCGGAAGGTCGCTGATAACTTAAGGGAAGCAAGTCATACCCTTTAATATTATCTTCTTCACCGCTTCGTAATCAGCATACTTGTCGAAAGGAAGAGCTGCTGTACAGGCTTGTGCCTTACCAGTAAGGGTGGTGTGAAGTAAGGTAGCCCAATGTTCCCGTGGCCATTGCATACCTCTTGCCTGATTCTCAAATGTGTCGAAGTAAGTGTCTAAGTCCTTCTCACAGAATCTAGGCACTAATAAGGCAGCCTTGTGCAGGTCAAAAGACAAGGTTGAAGGGGCAGATGATTTACTCCCTCCTCATCTTTTGTCTCGAATCTGATGTTTTCCCTCTCGAATTCTTCTTTATACAGCTGACGTTGTGCTTCTAGTTGTGCTGTCTGCAACTTTATGAGATGTTCCATACGTTGAAAGTGTTCGAGAGAGAGGAGACAAAGGTACAGGAGGAGTAGGAGGATGGAGCCCCTCTAGACGAAGCTTGGGACGAGTTCCAACTCCTGTCGTCCGCACACGACCAGGGCTTGCTAAAGGGCTCTCATTACCTGATTCAAGTGATACGTTGTCTGTATGCAGAGCCTCTGCTCCCAGAGTGAGGTTTTCAAATGAAGTCGCTAAGTCGCTACTCCTAGAGCCAAAGATTCCACTGGGGGTGGCCCTACATGAGGGTTCAATATCTGGGCTGTATCAGAAGGTGGAGGAAACAACATGTTCTGAATCATAGAACGGAGAGTACCAGCCGTATAACAATTGTTATAGGGAACTCCCAGACTTTTAGCAACTTGCCAGCATTGCTGTAGGGGTAAAGTCTCCAACGTATCCGGAGTTAAGTCCTTCACCAACTGTGGTATGTCACGTTCCATTGTAAAGTTCGATATCCCGGACGGGCCCCCACTTGTTACGATTCGAACCTTCGTCTAGGGGCTGGTTACCTTCGTAACAATATCACTTTGAGTAGAAACTTAGAATCTTATAAAATCAGGTAATAAGGAGAGTTCAACAAGCCTTTTCCGTTTTTTATTAAAACCTTAAATGCTTATCTGAGGTATATAACAAGGTCACTTGAATATCTCATAGTCCGATCTTTTTCAATCACATAAAATTAGAGTATGTATAAGAGCGCTTAATTTAACACTTCCCATAAAAATATAGTATTTACAAGAGCGCTTATAGTAACACTACAATCAGTGTCAATAGACACACAAACACTTTAGAGTCTATATATATATATATATCCGGTTAACATAGTTCTCTTGAGTATCACTTAGAAGATATAATACATCACTGAATTTCACAACGAATTCCTACGATGATAATCCGACAGATTCTTAGCAAGCAGTTCCTCTAAAGAGTAAGAGCGCTTAATCCAGAATAGCGATGAACAGCTGAGACCTCTTTACCGAGACAGAGGGAAGGGAGGACTGTCCACAACAGAACACTCCGGTATAACCTCAACTCGGTCAAGATGGTAGAGAGGGCTGAACTACCTCAACAAGAGCATACCTCGTTAAACCTTAGACAGGCGTTACAAACCTACCTAACACATTACTCCCTATATATACACATTATACCCGGTATACTAATTACAAATTCATAAACCAGATAATATTATAAACTAGTGGAATCTTTAATTAGCTTTATTAAAGAAACCCTGAGTATAATATTAAGTGGACAATTCCATATAAATTATATATAAAGACCTTGGGCGTAACAAGCTGCAACAGAGATGAACCTCAGCGTCTCACTTACTACAGCGCACTCACTTGCTTTGAGCGGCAACAGAGACGAACCTCAGCGTCTCACTTACTACAGCGCACTCACTTGCTTTGAGCGGCAACAGAGACGAACATCAGCGTCTCACTTCCTACAGCGCACTCACTTGCTTTGAGCTGCAACAGAGACGAACCTCAGCGTCTCACTTACTACAGCGCACTCACTTGCTTTGAGCGGCAACAGAGACGAACCTCAGCGTCTCACTTACTACAGCGCACTCACTTGCTTTGAGAGGCAACAGAGACGAACATCAGCGTCTCACTTCCTACAGCGCACTCACTTGCTTTGAGCCGCGACTTAGACAAACACCACTCAAGGTGCTGGAGGCTCACACAGGAACCTCACAAAGGTCAGAAGAATAAATCCTGGAACCAAAGTCTTCCCAGGAAAAGTGAGAGGACCGTCCTCCATGAAAGTCCCACTGAGGACTGAATGCTCACTGACGGATCATTGACCGATCACTGACTGTTGACTCGATGATGACTGAATGACATCTGACTGATCACCGACAGATCACTGCTTGCTGACTCGTTGACTACAGAATACTCTCTCGGTCTCTCTGTCTGACTCGCTGAATAGATACTGACAGCTGTGTAGCAGGTGGCCCCCCTCATTGGGTACGATGACGTGGTAAGGCGGGAATTCCTGACCTGTTAACGAGCGGATGGATAGTTAACTATACGTCACATAAAACCCTATCTAGACGTACAGGAGACATACCACTTGCCAATATAACGCTTATTTTCATAATAATGATAAAGAGACATTTTCTACTGCCATATGCTAAAGTATATAATGATGGGTAAGGGTGAGTCTCGTAACACTTCTGTATACAGTGGACCCCCGAGTTTCGTAAACCCCGGAAATCGTACATTTATGTAAGTATAATATTGTAAGTGCTTGTGGAAAAGTATTTTTGGGGGTCTGAAATAGACTAACCTACGTGACATTTTTCCTTAAGGGAGTAAATTCGTTCGGTAATGGCACTTGAGCAGACTTCAGGAGTGAAGTTTTTACGAAACTCGGGGGTCCACTATACTTGAAAAAATCCTTTTGGGTTAGTCTTCGATTCTCTTGCAACTTTAACCTCGTAGTCTCTTTTTGCTTTTCTTATTCCCTTTTTTATTTCTCTCTTTAACTGAATATATTGATTACTTAATTGCCCCTCTCCTCTTTTGATTCGCCTATATATGCCTCTCTTTTGACCAATGAGATATTTTAATCTATTGTTCATCCACTTAGGATCATTTTTGTTTGATCTGATTTCCCTATTAGGAACATAAGTTGTCTGAGCAGCTAGAACTATTCTCTGGAAAATGTCATATTGGGAATCACCACCTACCTGACCCACTGTCAGGTCATTCCAGTTCAGCCTACCCAGGTAATTTTTCAGTCCTATGAAATCAGCCAGGCGGAAGTCAGGGACAGAGACTTGATTTCCATTATTAGGGTAATTCCATGATATATTAAAACTGAGTGATTTGTGATCACTTTCCCCAAGCTCATCATTAACCTCAAGATTATTAATTAGCGATTCCCTGCTGGCAAGAACCAAGTCTAGCAGGTTATTTCCTCTAGTTGGTTCTGTCACCAACTGTTTCAAAAAAACAATCCTGAATCGTATCAAGAAAGTCACTTGACTCTAAATTTCCTGTCAAATTGCTCCAGTCAATTTGTCTAAAGTTGAAATCTCCCATTAGCACAACATTTTCATATGTAGATGCCTTACGAATTTCATCCCATAGAAGTTTACTGCACTCCCTATCAAGATTTGGGGGCCTGTAAATCACACCCAAGATAAGTTTTACACAGCCCTCAAGAAGCTGTAACCAAACAGATTCAGTGGCTGGTGCTTCTAATTTTATATCTTGTCTAACACAACAATTTAAATTGTCTCTGACATACATCGCTACTCCACCACCCTTCCTGTTGACCCTATCAGTGTGGAATAATTTATAGCCTTGTATGTGACATTCAGAAGGCAACTCTCTATCTTTCAGATTGAGCCAGGTCTCTGTTATAGCAATAATATCTATGTTTCCTGCACTTGCAATTAATCTTAGCTCATCTATCTTATTTCTTACACTCCTGCTATTAGTATAGTAAACCTTAAGGGAGCTAGTCTCTTGTTTCCCTCTGCTGTCTCCCTTTGTTTGCTGACCTGATCCATTGTATTTATTTGTAACTTTATGATGAATTTCTTTTATACACTTACTGTTTTCAGCCCTAGTGTTGCTAACTGACTGTTTCCCCACACACACCTATACCTCTATCTTCTATCAGTTTAAAATCCTAGGCATGTCAGCAATGGCCCTCTCGATCGAGTTGGCAAGTGCTTCCACCCCTGTACCAGAGAGATGTACCCCATCCCTTGCATACATATCATGTTTGCCATAAAAGTTGTCCCAGTTGTCAATGAATGGGATTGCAAGTTCCTTGCAGTATCTGTCTAGCCAGCAATTTGCACCAATTGCCTTAGACAACCATTCATTTCCCACTCCCCTTCTAGGCAAGATGCTACATATGATTGGGACCCCTTCCTTAGACTTAATTAGATCTATAGCTGACCTGTACTTATCTAGCAGCTCTTCTCTCCTACCCTTCCCAATATCATTTCCACCAGCACTGAGACAGATAATGGGCTTGTTCCCATTACCTGACATGATATTATCCAACCTGTTGATTATGTCTCCAACACCAGCTCCAGGGAAGCACACTCTCTCTCTCACCTTTTTATTCCTATTACAGAAAGCACGGTCCATATATCTTACCTGTGAGTCACCTACCACAAGAATTTCCTTACCTCTATTAGCAGGGGAAGTAGTACCTTTACCTTCACTTGGGGAAGTAGTACCTTTACCTTCACTTGGGGAAGTAGTACCTTTACCTTCACTGGCCACTGGAGTACACTCATCCTGAAGAACAGAGAAGCGATTTCCTACCTTCAAGTCTTCTCTCTTAACCTTCCTTATTTTGATGTTCCTGCCATTACTGGGAACCACTCGCCATTTGTAGCAGGTGCTGGACTGCACCTCACTCCTGGTAGCCTTTTCTTCCTCCCCCCCTTCACCCTCCTCGCAGGGAGTGGCAGACTGCACCTCACTACTGGTATCCCTATTCCCCTCCAGAACTGCAGCCACCTCACTCTCTCTTCCAAAACAATTGAGGTGAACCTTCAGCCTCCTAATTTTCTCCTGGGGAAGCAGGACCTCACTCTCACTTCCAAACCCATTGAGGTAAACCTTCAGCCTCCTAAATTCCTCCTGGAGAAGCAGGACCTCCTCCTTCAGCACTCCAACCTCACGTTTTAAAACACTGCAGCAGCTAGCCATGATTTAACCCTCACACTAATTCCCAAAGCACTCAGGGACTGTGACCACTCGTGACCACTGACCACTGACCACTCTTACCACTGACCAATGGCTGGCTGGCAGGGAGGCAGGCAGGGAGGGAGGCAGGGAGAGTGGCAGGGAGGGAGGGAGGCAGGGGTTGAGGCAGGCAGGCGAAGGCAGTGTTCCTCATTTGTCAAATGTCATCACTCTTGATAAGATGAGGCTAACCCCTGGCTGGCTGGCAGGGAGGCAGGCAGGGAGGGTGGGAGGGAGAGTGGCAGGGAGGGAGGGAGGCAGGGGTTGAGGCAGGCAGGCGAAGCCATCAAATGTCAACAGTAATTAGTTTAGCGATAATAAATAAGATAAGAAGACCCTCACCCCTCTTCAAATGTCACTTTTGTAATTAGATTAGCGATAAGACTGACACACCTTCCTTCAATAATAATAATAATAATAATAATTATTATTATTATTATTATTATTATTATTATTATTATTATTATTATGTATTATTATTATTATATTCTCACATGTATCCTAGGTAATTTACACTATGTATAATTGTATTTATGTGTTCCTGTGAGATAGAGACACAGCCAGCCAGCCAGCTGACCATCCATGCAACCAGCTGTTCAGCCAGCTAGCTGGTCAGGTAGCCAGCCAGCCAGCTGGTCAGCCAGCCTACCAGCTAGCCAGCCAGCCAACTGGTCAGCAAGCCAGCCAACCAGCTGGCTAGCTGGTCAGCCAGCAAGCCAGCCAGCCGGCTGGCCATCCATCCAGCCAGCTGGTCAGCCAGCCAGCTAGCCAGCCAGCCAGCCAGCCAGCCAGCCAGCCAGCCGGCTAGCTGGTCAGCCAGCAAGCCAGCCAGTCGACTGGCCATCCATCCATCCAGCTGTTCAGCCAGCCAGCCAGCTGGTCAGCTAGCCAGCCAGCCAGCTGGTCAGATAGCCAGTCAGCTGGTCAGCTAGCCAGCCAGCTGATCAGAAAGCCAGCTGGTCAGCCAGCCAGCCAGCCAGCCAGTCAGCCAGCAGTTATTGTGTAGTATACAAGGAGTGTATATATACAAAATATGGTTTATATTGGTCTCACAGGACATAAAAGTTACTTGAAAAAATAAAATTTTAAATTAATAGAAAAAAGTAGAATAAAAATAAATAAACTATTACCGGCCAACCGGAAGTCACCGATGTTGCTGTCAGCAGTTCAATTTTGGTCAAATTGAAGCCTCCATATCTCCATAAGTATTGATCACAAATTTTTTTTGTTTAGCCATTTAGATTTATAAAACAAAACTCTATCATTTCATAAGATAAAATCATTTTTTTTTTCCCGAATATTTTTCGACCCTATGAACACGTTTCCGAGAAGGCCTGTCGACCCCCAAAGGGTTAAGAAATAATGTCACGTAGGTTAGTCTATTTCAGACCCCCAAAAATACACTTGCAACAGCACTTACGAAAATATACTTACATAAATGTTCGAGTTTGGAAATGCACGAAAACCGAGGGACCACTGTACATGTATAATTTTTTTTTTTTTTTTTTTCAACAAGTCGGCCATCTCCCACCAAAGCAGGGTGACCCAAAAAGAAAGAAAATCCCCAAAAAGAAAATACTTTCATCATCATTCAACACTTTCACCACACTCATACATAATCACTGTCTTTGCAGAGGAGCTCAGATACGACAGCTGAGAATTGTCCCTCCCAGCTGTCACTATCCCAGACCCCTCCTTTAAAGTGCAGGCATTGTACTTCCTATTTCCAGGACTCAAGTCCAATTAAATCAATTAACTGGTTTCCCTGAATCCCTTCACAAAATGTTACCCTGCTCACACTCCAACAGATCGTCATGTCCCAAAAACCATTTGTCTCCATTCACTCCTATCTAACACGCTCACACATGCTTGCTGGAAGTCCAAGCTTCTCGCCCACAATACCTCCTTTACCCCTTTCCTCCAACCTTTTCTAGGATGACCCCTACCCCGCCTTCCTTCACCTACAGATTTATACGCTCTCCAAGTCATTTTACTTTGATCCATTCTCTCTAAATGACCAAACCACCTCAACAACCCCTCTTCAGCCCTCTGACAAATACTTTTAGTAACTCCACACCTTCTCCTAATTTCCACATTCCGAATTTTCTGCATAATATTTACACCACACATTGCCCTTAGACAGGACATCTCCACTGCCTCCAGCCTCCTCCTCGCTGCAACATTTGCAACCCATGCTTCACACCCATATAAGAGTGTTGGTACCACTATACTTTCGTACATTCCCTTCTTTGCCTCCATGGATAACGTTTTTTGTCTCCACAGATACCTCAACGCACCACTCACCTTTTTTTGCTTCATCAATTCTATGGTTAACCTCATCCTTCATAAACCCATCCGCTGACACGTCAACTCCCAAATATCTGAAAACATTTACTTCTTCCATAATCCCTCTCTCCAATGTGATATCCAATTTTCTTTATTTAAATCGTTTGATACCCTCATCACCTTACTCTTATCTATGTTCACTTTTAACTTTCTACCTTTACACACTCATCCAAACTCGTCCACTAACCTTTGCAACTTTTCTTTAGAATCTCCAATGTACATGTATAAGAGTTATGCAAATTAAAATAAAGTTATCAAATTGGAGTTTCATTTTTATTTGATTTTTTTCTAATATGTATATGTATTAATTCAGCATTTGGCATCATTACAAAGTGGGCAGAGCTACAGCAGAGGGAGAAGCAGCAGAGTGTCAGTAACTCATGATTCCCTATGATGCTTCACCCCACTATAAAATATTGTATAATTATACTATTACAGTCAACCCTCCGTTTTCGTGCATAATCCGTTCCTGAGGGATGCACTAAAACTGAAACATACGAAAACTGAAACCATTTTCCTTATAAAAAATAATGGAAATTTAATTAATCCATTCCAGAAACCTAGAAGTTTGAAAAAAAAAAAAAATTTGGGGGGGCCTTAAAGATAGATTTACATGCACAAATGAATGAACTAAATGTGACACTTACCTTTATTGAAGACTGATGTTGCTGGATGGAAGAGAGGGAGGAGGGGAGAGTGAAGAGAGGCTATTGTTTGGAAGGGGAATTCCTTTCCATAAGGAATTTAGGTACCAAGTCCTTATCCGGGGTCACTTCCCTGCATGCCTGCTACACTCCCTCAATGCCTGCTACACTCCCTGCATACATGCTACACTCCCTGCATCCATGCTACATTCCCTGCATACATGCTACACTCCCTGCATGTATGCTACACTCCCTGCATGCATGCTACACTCCCTGCATGCATGCTACACTCCTGCATGCATGCTACACTCCCTGCATGCAAGCTACACTCCTGCATACATGCTACACTCCCTGCATGCATGCTACACTCCTGCATACATGCTACACTGCCTGCATGCATGCTACACTCCCTGCATACATGCTACACTCCCTGCATGCATGCTACACTCTTAAATTCCATCGTGTTTCTCACTTTCTTTACCAAAGGACTGGCACTAGGAGCTTTCTTTGGGCCCATGGTAGCTTATTTAGTAGCCACACACAATAATCAAGGGCCAAAACAATGAATTGTTAATAAATGTTTTGTATGAACTCCTGGGATGATGTTCACTCAAGCATAAACAATGCTACTGCGTGAC
>WNWK01043075.1:0-15681 GCA_009830355.1 Cherax destructor
ATGTATATATATATATTTTTATTAACACATCGGCCGATTCCCACCAAGGCAGGGTGGCCCGAAAAAGGAAAACTTTAACTCTCTCTTGATGTGAAGATAGAGTTAAAGTGTCGGTTTTCTCTTCAATGTTTTTGAGAGCTTTACGTATTTGTAGTCCAGAGTTCATAGATGAAGAAGTCTCTAAAATTTATGAAATAGCTAATGATTTAAAATACCCAAGAAACGTAATTGATAAATCTTTTAAAATAGGTAGGAATACTTTTTACAATCCAAAAAGGGACAACCAAATCTATTCAACCAAAAATATGTTGGTTCTCCCTTACCATGAAAACTTGGTTGATATGCCTTCCTTTCTTAAGAATTTTAATATCAAAGTTGTATTTAAAAATCTTGATACAGTAAAAAGACTTTTGATAAAAAATTCCCCCCAAAATGCTGACGGATGTGTCTATAAGATTCCCTGTAAAATTTGCGATAAAGTTTATTATGGTCAAACTGGTAAAAGTCTTGAACTAAGATTAAAACAACATAAATATAGCATTAGAACTGAACAAAATTCTAATGGTCTATTTATTCATGTGAGAGACTTTAACCATCCAATTGATTTTCAAAATGCTGAGAAGGTTGTATCAAGCAAGTCCATGGTTGAGAGGAATATAATAGAATCATGATTCATAAAAAGTAGTTTTGAAAATAATATGAATATTTCTTTTGGTTTATATAAATTGGATTTATTTATATCTGGGTGAGTACAAATAGGAAGCGAGTCTGTCTGGCGCTCAGCAGACGGAGGATCAAGCCTCCACCACGTCTTGCGCTGAATGACCCACATAGGTTTAGCGCTTTTGAATTAAAATAAATAAAAAATGGATTTATTTATAATTAATAAAATTTGGGAAGAATTTAATAATAAATTAAACTAATCTTAATTCTTGGGAAGAGTTTCAGATCCTTTCCCATGTTCCTCTTCACAGAGTCGTGCGATGTTACGCTACTGTGAGGTGTAGTCTTGCCCCTTTAAAAGCCTTCTTGTCATGTTTCCTTTTATAGTTCCTTGATAATGTGAGTAGTCACGAAATCGCTTGGAATTCCTCTATTTTTTCATAGTGGTTGTCTTGCATATATATATATATATATATATATATGTGTGTGTGTGTGTGTGTGTGTGTGTGTGTGTGTGTGTGTGTGTGTGTGTGTGTGTGTTATATATATATATATATATATATATATATATATATATATATATATATATATATATATATATATATATATATATATATATATATATATATATATATATATATATGCATACAGAGAAAGATCATAGTCAGCAGGACTCAATATTGCTACTGAGACGGTCAAGATCCCAGACATCGCTCTTATCCACTCAGCCACAAATGCCACATAAGCTGGGCAGCCTGGTTCACAGCCATGTTTCTTTCCCAGCCCGGGCACGTCAGTGAGCCTCAAGCATGGATTCTAGCTATTTCAATCTCCTCTTAGGAATCTTGATCGTCTCAGTAGTAGTATCGAGTCCTGCTGACTTCGATCTTTCTCTGAATATACTCGCTTGTTTCTGCGTGATGCATTGATATAAAAATCGCTTTTGAGGTTAGAACATACAGGAAGAGATTGAAATAGTTTGAATCCATGCTTGAGGCTCACTGACATGCCCGGGCTGGGAAAGAAACATGACTTGTGAATCAGGCTGCCCAGCTTATGTGGCATTTGTGACTGAGTGGATATGAGCGCTACTTGGGAATCTTGATCGTCTCAGTAGCAGTATCGAGTCCTGCTGACTGTGATCTTTTGGGGTACATTACAAGAAAAACACTTGAATTCCTGGGTCTTAGGAAGGGCTTTGTGTTCTTTAAACTTTCTCATAAAAATACTTTGGTGATATGCTGGAACCCAACGCATAATAAAATGTTCTTTCAGAATTTACCGTCATCTCGGATGTCAACATGGATGTGGGGATGGGCATCGAGGACCTCCTGCAGACTTTCTCCGGTACACTGGACAAAGCCTGTTAGCACGGCTGTATCGCTATGATCAGAGTACTTTCCGCAGGTTCCTCCGCATGTACGTCAAGATACGACCCATTACAGAAATTCTTGAGTTCTTCCATGCATTTCTTGGCTTCTGTGTTGACCCTGGCTCGCTACTCTCTCCAATGAGTAAGTAATTATTCTGAAATTATAAAACATTTTGAAGTTCAGTAACATCTAATATATTTAATGTTATTAAAGTATTCCTATTCATTTTTTGAGAAAGAAAAGGTGTAAATCATAAGTGATTTGTTGATATATTCATTACCGTTCTTGCGATCTCATTACTTTAATTTCCAGTAATTTCCAGAAAAACAGGTACACGGTCCACTTTTCATAAAGGTGTATGTATTCCTATGAGTATATATGAAGCACTTCTATAAAGTGGATCTACTATCCTTCCAGGAAAACAGTGAAATATAATTAGACAAATTCTTATTGCCATATTGCATTTTGCATCAAAACGATCATTGCTCCTAAGGTACCTTTACTAAGATTTACGAAAAATAAAATAATCTTTTTTTACCGAGCATGTACAAGAAGTCGTATAATATAGTAATACTTTTTGACAGTTTTTACTTGCTTGAAGGAGCCAGATTTTCAAGTAATCCCTCGAGGCATTTTTGACTTACAATGCACACTGAGCACTTAGATCTGTAGTTCTCATTTTGAATTTAGTTTTATAGATATGTTATATAATTTGTAGCAATGCAACATTTTTGTTATGACATATACGAGGTGAATAGTTAATACTGTATGCAAGGTGTAAAGCGAATATAATACATAAATGTATAGTGTATAAGGCATATAAGATATACGTATAGTGTGAATGGTATATTTATTGTTAAAGTGAAACTCAAACATTAAATATTAATCTTAGGATATTTTGGTTTAAAAAAAAATCACAAAATTAGAATGAAGCAGATATATGAACTAAAACATTATATTGATTTAGTTCAAGTAACACAGTATTACTAAAGTCAAACAACAATTTGCATTTACGGAAGTCAAGTAGATCAGTGTATTTTCTGAAGTAATATTGTATATACTTAAGTGAAGTAACAAATTCTATTGATTTAATTCAAATAATACAATTTTCCAGGATTTGCTTTTTACAGTTTTTATTGACAATGTTTCCAAAATTTATAAATAAGGCCCTAAAAAAAAATGCCAATTTACAGTTTTTTAATTTTTGAAATTCTCGTAAACTTAACATTTTTGGTAAGTGAAAAATGAAATAATTATGAAAATAATCGGTGTGAAATAACAAAATGAATTATAGAATTTTTTTTTTTATTTGTAGATATTCTATCACGGATTTTAGTGAATGTACAATATTTTATTTTAATTTAGTGGGAAATGCTTTGAAAGCATTTGTAGCCAAGAAACAATTTCATTTTATTACACAGGTGTGAATTAAATTTTTATATTTAAATTTATTTAAATGTTCGTCATGCTTTGTGTTTCCTTGAAAGGTGTTTGTTGCTTCCACGATTAATGTGGAACTTTATAAAAGGTTCTCATCTGCCACTGGATGGAGCAAAGTTGTCCTCAAAACTGTTAATGTTAATCTGCGTGATGAATGCTCAAATCTTGAGCAATCTGGGCTAGAAATTAACTAATATACATTATATTTTTTCCAATGGGACTAAAAGTAAAAATAACGGACATCTCAGTAATTTCTGTTTTACGTCCGGTTGGGCTTTCAATTAAATTTATTTTCAAACTGGTTTCTTCTCTCTAATTGCTTATAGTATTTGATAAACGAATTTTTTGACGATTAAATTGTTATTATTATTTATATTTACAATATGTTTTTTTTTTCAGAAAATTAAGCATGTTTCAAATTAACAATATACGTCATACACATAGAGTTATGGAAGTAACAAACAAAAATCATAGTATTTCCCAGTTGCACTCTTTTCATATTAGAAAATAGTCCTTTTCTCTAGTTACAGCGAGAAGAATTCTCAAGTTAAACATTATTTTTATTTTGTTGATCTAGCAGCCTTACAGTATCGCTTAATCTCGTTTTTCTCGTGATCACAGACACTTAGATCTTTCTCTTTCTTGCATCCAATAAAGATGCTCAAGTTTCTCCTGTAGGCCAGAAGCGGACAGGCTCAGGCAAAGGTGTTGACAACCAGCAAGGAGGTTATGCCACCAATTTTGGAGCTTCTCTTGGAGGTGCTGGCTCCAGGGGCATTGAAGGTCAGCTGGTTGCTTCTGTATTTAAGGCTCTGGTATCCCGTTTTGTCAAAACAAGTAAAGAACTGAAGAATCCAGAGAACATGGTATGTATAATATAGTATTGGTAAACAATTTTAAGCTTGAAAATAGGCACGACTTTTACATAAGTCGACTGCTATTAGATTTAATGCATGATGATTAATGAGGAACAGAAAGGATGCACATGGCCGTTCACTACCACTGAAAGATACCTTAATACCTAACAAAAAGTGTACTGTTTGCTCAGCGTAAATACACTGAAGGATATACTTGTTTTAACATATGTACCCTTGATACATGTTGTTAATTTTAAGTCCATCAACTACACGAGAGCCATTACTTTGCAGATAACAAATACACCACCAATGAAGGATTCGTCAGTCATTATAAACAGAGATTAGAGTAAATTCCCAGAACACATTCACAGAAAGATTACCTCTCAGTGTATGTAACCATGATACAATCAAGTTGTTTAGTATCAACACGAGGATAATTAAGGTTGTATGTAATCTGTACACCACTTGTAAAGAGTATTTTTGTCCTTAAATTAGTCATTAAATTCTCTGAGTACACACTTCTCGGTGTGTACATCCTACATAGATAGTTTATGAGATCTCTATTAGTATTAAATTTATATTGGCGAAGAAAATAAAACAAAAATGTAGCGCATCAGTTAATTTAATATTTTCCTTGTCATTACAGGCAGTTTACTGTGATGTACGACAACTGTTGGGATACATCCGCGAGAGTCACGGCGGGGTGTTCCGCAGGGTAGCCCTCTCAGGTCTCATTGACTCTGCTGATCGACCTCACAAACATAGGCAGAAGCTACAGACCACCAGGGTTGTCAGGTCATGATACTATTTTGTTTTGTTTACATACATTTAATCTATATATATATAATATATATATATATATATATATATATATATATATATATATATATATATATATATATATATATATATATATATAGTGGAGGGTTGAAGAGAGTTGGGATAGTTATAAAAATGCAGTATTAGAATGTGGGGTAGAAGTTTGTGGCTATAGGAGGATTGGTGCAGGAAGAAAGAGGAGTGAGTGGTGGAATGAAGAAGTAAAGGGTGTGATAAAAGAGAAAACGGTAGCTTATGAGAGGTTTTTACAAAAAATAAGTGTTAATAGAAGAGCAGAGTATATGGAGAGTAAAAGAAAGGTGAAGAGAGTGGTGAGAGAGTGCAAAAGGAGAGCAGATAAAACAGTGGGAGAGGTTCTGTCAAGAAATTTTGCTGAAAACAAGAAAATTTTTTGAGTGAGATAAACAAGTTAAGAAAGCCTAGGGAACGCATGGATTTGTCGGTTAAAAACAGAGTAGGAGAGTTAGTAGATGGGGAGCTGGAGGTATTGGGTAGATGGCGGGATTATTTTGAGGAACTTTTAAATGTCGATGAAAAAAGGGAGGCGGTAATTTCATGTACTGGCCAGGGAGGTACAACATCGTTTAGGAGTGAAGAAGAGCAGGATGTGAGTGTGGGGGAGGTGCGTGAGGCATTACATAGAATGAAAGGGGGTAAAGCAGCTGGAACTGACGGGATCATGACATAAATGTTAAAAGCAGGGGGGGATATAGTGCTGGAGTGGTTGATATTTTTGTTTAATAAATGTATGAAAGAGGGGAAGGTACCTAGGGATTGGCAGAGAGCATGTATAGTTCCTTTATATAAAGGGAAGGGGGATAAAAGAGATTGTAAGAATTATAGGGGAATACGTTTACTGAGTATACCAGGTAAAGTGTATGGCAGGGTTATTATTGAAAGAATTAGAGGTAAGAGAGAGAGAGCAGGATTGCAGATGAGCAAGGAGGCTTTAGAGTGGGTAGGGGATGTGTAGATTAAGTGTTTACAGTGAAGCATATATGTGAACAGTATTTAGATAAAGGTAGAGAAGTTTTCATTGCATTTATGGATTTAGAAAAGGCATATGATAGAGTGGATAGGGGAGCAATGTGGCAAATGTTGCAAGTGTATGGAATTGGTAGTAAGTTACTGAAGGCTGTAAAGAGTTTTTATGAGGATAGTGAGGCTCAGGTTAGGGTGTGTAGGAGAGAGGGAGATTACTTCCCGGTAAAAGTAGGTCTTAGACAGGGATGTGTAATGTCACCATAGTTGTTTAATATATTTATAGATGGGGTTGCAAAAGAAGTAAATGCTAGGGTGTTGGGGAGAGGGGTTGGATTAAATTATGGGGAATTAAATGCAAAATGGGAGTTGACGCAGTTACTTTTTGCTGATGATACTGTGCTTATGGGAGATTCTAGAGAAAGGTGCAAAGGTTAGTGGACGAGTTTGGGAGGGTGTGTAAAGGTAGAAAGTTGAAAGTTAACATAGATATGAGTAAGGTGATGAGGGTATCAAACGATTTTAATAAAGAAAAATTGGATATCACATTGGAGAGATGGATTATGGAAGAAGTGAATGTTTTCAGATATTTGGGAGTTGATTTGTCAGCGGATGGGTTTATGAAGGATGGGATTAACCCTAGAATTGATGAAGGAAAATAGGTGAGTGGTGCGTTGAGGTATCTGTGGAGACAAAAAACATTATCCATGGAGGCAAAAAAGGGAATGTACGAAAGTATAGTGGTACCAACACTCTTATATGGGTGTGAAGCATGGGTTGGAAATGCTGCAGCGAGGAGGCGGCTGGAGGCAGTGGAGATGTCCTGTCTAAGGGCAATGTGTGGTGTAAATATTATGCAGAAAATTCGGAGTGTGGAAATTAGGAGGAGGTGTGGAGTTACTAAAAATTAGTCAGAGGGCTGAAGAGGGGTTGTTGAGGTGGTTTGGTCATTTAGAGAGAATGGATCAAAGTAGAATGACTTGGAGAGCATATAAATATGTAGGGGAAGGAAGGCGGGGTAGGGGTCGTCCTAGAAAAGGTTGGAGGGAAGGGGTAAAGGAGGTTTTGTGGGCGAGGGGCTTGGACTTCCAGCAAGCATGTGTGAGCTTGTTAGATAGGAGTGAATGGAGACGAATGGTTTTTGGGACCTGACGAGCTGTTGGAGTGTGAGCAGGGTAACATTTTGTGAAGGGATTCAGGGAAACCTGTTAATTGATTTAGTTGGACTTGAGTCCTGGAAATGGGAAGTACAATGCCTGCACTTTAAAGGAGGGGTCTGGGGTAGTGACAGCTGGGAGGAACTTATTCTCAGCTGTCGTATCTGAGCGCCTCTGCAAAGACAGTGTTTATGTATGAGTGAGGTGAAAGTTATGAATGATGATGAAAGTATTTTCTTTTTTGGGATTTTCTTTCTTTTTGGGTCACCCTGCCTCGGTGGGAGACAGCCGACTTGTTGAAAAAATATATATACGTATATATATATATATATATATATATATATATATATATATATATATATATATATATATATATATATATATACAGTGGAAACTCGGCACTTAAACAGTTCCATATTCAAACAATTTGGTACTCAAACGCTTTGTTCGGTAAAACAAATCGTTCGTTAGTCGACTGTTTGTTCGGCACTTGTCAAAAACTAGACCTGCCAGAACATGTGCGTCAGCCTCCCTGCAGCTGTGCTCAGTCCAAAACTCCGCTGAACTTCACTGTAAACTATTTCGTGTATCTTCGCTTTTTTTTATATATTTGTATATATAAGTCACCATCGGGCCTAAGAAGATTAGTGATGACAGCCAACCAAAATAAAAATTGGTTAGTGTGTGTTTGCCCTGATGGGAACACAGCCTCTGCATCTCCATATATGCCTTTTATTATTACTTTTGGCATCTTTATTGTGCTTCTAGGTTATCTATCATGTTTAGGAGTGAAACATATATGTGAACAGTATTTAGATAAGGGTAAAGAGGTTTTTGTGGCATTTATGAATTTGGAAAAGGCGTATGACAGGGTGGATAGGGTTGTTCAATATATTTATAGATATTTATGTAATATATTTATAGGTGGGGTTGTAAGAGAAGTGAATGCTCTGGTGTTGGCAAGAGGTGTGGGGAGTTGTCACAGTAGCTCTTTGCTGATGACACTGTGCTTTTGGGAGATTCTTAAGAGAAGTTGGAGAGGTGGGTGGATGAGTTCGGTAGGGTATGTAAAAGAAGAAAATTAAAAGTGAATATAGGAAAGAGTAAGGTGATGAGGATAACAAAAAATTTAGGAAACGAAATATTGGGGATATGTAGGAGGTGAATGTATTCAGATATTTAAGAGTGGACGTGTCAGCAGATGGGTCTATGAAACATGAGGTGAATCATTGAAATGATTAGGGGAAAAAGATGAGTGGTGCAATTAATATTCAGTGGAGACAAAGAACTTTATCCGTGGAAGCAAAGAAGGGAATGTATGAGAGTATAGTTGCACCAATGCTCTTATATGGGTGTGAAACATGGGTTGTGAATGTTGCAACAAGGAGAAGGCTGAAGGCAGTGGAGGTGTCATGTCTGAGAGCAATGTGTGGTGTGAATATAATGCAGAGAATTCGTAGTTTGGAAATTAGGAGGTGTGGGATTACCAAAACTATTATCCAGAGGGCTGAGGAGGGTTGTTGAGATAGTGCGGACATGTAGAGAGGCTGGAACAAAAATAGAATGACTTCGAGAGTGTGCAAATCTGTAGTGGAGGGAAAGCGGGGTAGGGGTCGGCTGAGGAAAGGTTGGAGAGAGGGGGTAAAGGAGGTTTTGTGTGTGAGGGACTTGGACTTCCAGCAAGCATGTGTGAGCATGTTAGATAGGACAAATGGAGGCAAATGGTTTTCAGAACTTGACATGCTGTTGGAGAGTGAGCAAGGTAACATTTATGAAAGGATTTAGGGAGACTGGCAGGCCGGACTTGAGTCCTGGAGATGGAAAGCACAGTGTCTGTACTCTGAAGGAAAGGTGTAACGTTGCAGTTTTATAACTGTAGTGTAAGCGCGCCTCTGGCAAGACAGTGGTGGAGTGAATGAAGAAAGATTTTCTTTTTCGGGCCACCCTGCCTTGGTGGGAGACGGCCGATGTGTTAATAATAAAAAAAAATATATTTCTGTGTGTGCATGTGTTTTTGTGTGTGTACTCACCTAGGTGTGGTTGCAGGGGTCGATTCACAGCTCCTGTCCCCACCACTTCACTGGTTGCTACTATGGTACTCCTCCTGCTCCAAGAGCTTTATCGTACCTTTTCCTAAAGCTATGTATGGATCCTGCCTCCACTACATCATTCCTGTGATTCAGAGTCTTCAACTTCCAATTGTGAACCCTTGTTGTGTCCCATCTCTGGAACATCCAGTCTCTGTCCACCTTGTCAATTCCTTTCAATATTTTACATGTCGTTGTCATATCCTCCTTATCTTTCCTGTCCTCCAACATCGTCAGGTCAGTTTTCCTTAACCTCTCCTCGTAGGACATGCCCCTTAGCTCAGTAACTAGTCTTGTTGCAAACCTTTGCACATTCTCTAATTTCCTTACATGCTTCGCTAGGTGTGGGTTCCAAACTGGTGCTGCATACTCCAATATAGGCCTGATATACACGGTGTACAGGGCCCTGAACGATTCCTTATTGAGATGACAGAATGCTATTCTTAGGTTTGCTAGGCGCCCGTATTCTGCAGCAGTTATTTAGTTGATGTGCGCCTCAGGAAATGTGTCCGGTGTTATACTCACCCCAAGATCCTTTTTTTTGAGTGAGATGTGTAGTTTTTTACCCCTAGACTGTACTCCGTCTGCAGTCTTCTTTGCCCTTCCCAATCTTCATGACTTTGCACTTGGTGGGGTTGAACTCCAGGAGCCAGTTTCTGGACCAGGCCTGCAGCCTCTCCATATCCCTTTGAAGTTTCGTCTGTTCCTTGTCCGATTGAATTCTTCTCATCAACTTCACATCATCTGCAAACAGGGACACTTCTGAGTCTATTCGTTCAGTCATGTCGTTCACATATACCAGAAACAGCACCGGTCCTAGCACAGACCCCTATGGAACCTCGCTCGTCAGAGGCACCCACTCTGACATCCGTCATGTATCGTGACTCGCTGATGTCTTCCCGACAGGTATTCCCTGATCCATTGCAGTGCCTTCGCTGTTATACCTGCTTAGTCCTCCAGCCAATGCACTTGTATCTTGTGAGGAACTGTCAAAAGCCTTCTTTCAGTCCAAGAAAACGCAGCCTACCCACCTCTCTCTCTCTTGTTTTATTGCTGTCACCCTGTCATAGAACTCCAGAAGGTTTGTGACACAGGACTTTCCGTCCCTGAAACTGTGCTGGTTGTCGTTGATAAGCTCATTCGTTTCTACGTGTTCCACCACTCTTCTGATAATCTTCTCCATGACTTCGAATACTATACATGTCAGTGGCACTGGTCTGTAGTTTAAAGCTTCCTGTCTGTATCCTTTTTTAAAAAGTGGGACTACATTTGCCGTCTTCCATACCTCAAGTAGTCGCCCTGTTTCGATAGATATGTTGAAAATTGTTGTTAATGGCACCCATAGCGCCTCAGGACTCATGGAAAGATGTTGTCTGGCTTCATCGCCTTTGAGGTATCTAGCTCGCATAGCAGACTGTTCACTTCATTCTCGGTTGTATGTATTATGTCCAACACTTAATTGTGTACCTTCCTCTACATCTTTCCGGAGTCTCTCCCGTCTTCTACATGAACACTTCTTTGAATCTCATGTTGAGTTCCTCACATACTTCTCTGTTGTTTCTTGTGATCTTCCCTCCTTCCTTCCTCAGCCTGATTACCTGTGCCTTGACTGTTGTTTTCCTCCTGATGTGGCTGTATAACACTTTCAAGTCAGATTTGGCTTTTACTACTATGTCATTTTCGTATTGTCGTTGGGCCTCTCTTCTTACATGCGCATATTCATTTCTGGCTCTACGACTGCTCTCCTTATTGTCCTGGGTCATTTACCTTCTATACTACTTCCATTCTGTAGCAAGCTTGGTTTTGGCCCTTCTACACATTTGAGTGAACCAAGGGCTTAGCCTGGGCTTCTCGTTATTTCTGCTACCCTTTGGTACAAACCTCTTCTCAGCGTTCTTGCATATTGTTGTCACATATTTTATCATCTCATTCACTGACTTCCTTTGCTAGCGCTCTGTCCCACTGACCCTCGTGCAGGAAACTCTTCATGTCTCTGTAGTCTCACCTCTTGTAGGTTGACTTCCTTCGTCCTGCCCTTCCAGCTTTCCTCTTCACTTGTAACTCTACTATGCATTCGAAGCTCAGAACCACCTGGTCTCTGTCCTCGAGGGGTTTTTCTTATGTGATGTCCTCAATATTTGCACTACTCAAGGTGAATACTAGGTCCAGTCTTGCTGGTTCATCCCCTCTCTATCTGGTAGTGTCCCTCATGTGTTGGTACATGAGGTTTTCCAGTACCACCTCCATCATCTTAGCCCTCTACATTTCTGGGCCTTATGTGGCTCCAAGTTCACCCAGTCAGTTTCTTTGTGATTGATGTCACCCACAATCAGTAGCTTTGCCCTGCTTGCGTGAACCCTTTTGCCATTTCAGTCAGTGTGTCAACCATCGCTCTGTAACTCTCATCATTCTCTTGCCTTGGCCTCCTGCTGTTTTGTCATGGGTTATTCATCACTGCAATTACCACCTTGGGACCTCCAGACTAAAGTGTTCCTATTATGTAGTCTCTTGCTTCTCCTCTGCCTCGTCGCTTATCAAAATCGCATTGTTTTCTGATGAGCGTTGCCACTCCTCCACCCCCTCTGTTCCCTCTGTTTTTCTTCAGGATCTAATATCCTGTTGGAACGATGGCATCTGTTATCTTTCCTGTGAGCTTGGTTTCGGAGAGAGCTATGATGTCCAGTGATGCCTCTTTGATTCTTTCGTGCCACTCCTCCCACTTATTCGTTATTCCATAAGCATTGGAGTACCATACCTTAAGTTTCTTCTCTAACACTGTGTTCTGGGGGGTTTGTTGGGGTGGGGGATCTGGTAGTGTGCTGTGGGATTCTACAGCATATTGTGGGGTGAGAGCTTTAAGTGTGGAGTGCAGTTTGTGTTGGGATAGTGTGGTTGGCAGTGGGGTTCTGATGGTGGTTCTGTGTGTGCTTTCAGTTGTTGCTCTGCCCTGCTCTAGTTGTCCTCTGCAAATTCTGTCCTTGTCGCTCTTTCTAGCCCCTTTCATTTCTGTGTCTTCTCCCTCAGCTGCTGTCGTTCTGTTCTTGTTCTGTCGCAGTTTAAGAACACCCTCTTATATGTTGATGATTCCTTCAGTTGTGGTTTCTCTTGCAGGATCCTGTTCCACACTTTTTGTGTCTTGAAAATCAGTTTGACCATTTGATTTCTCCCCTTCAAGTATCCTCCTATTCTCTGAAAATTTACTGTCTCAGTCATATCCTCCTCGTCTATTTCTTTGATGATGTTTTCAATCTCCTGTTTTTGTTTCTGCCATCTTTCATTATGTATCCTCCCTTTGCTCTCCTGAAGCCCATGAATAAACACTGACTTCTCCCTCTCCTCCTCCCATTTCCTTTCCCTCTGTGTTTCTGGGTCCCATTTGTACACGACCATTGTCTTCCTTATTTTTTCCTGTAACTCTTGGTGGCATGGTTGTGCCACTGCATGGGACCTGTCACTTTCTCTACCTTCTTCCCCCTCACTTCTATCCCTGCTCCTAACAGCTCTCCCCTACATTCTTTGGCCTTGCTTGGTGGACAGATAGGGCCTTAGTGTGAGTCTTGTCTCCTTCCTTACCATTGGGTTCCTTGTTTAACCGGGGTGTACCTGCTTCAGATGCCATACCTCTTCTGGGCAATAGCCCTGTACTTCGTTTCAGCATATTTACCTTATATTCTAGGGCCTGTATCCTGGCTTCTGTGGCTTCAGCTTGTGATTCCCATTTCTTCTCTGTCTCAATCCTCTTCTCTGTTTTCATAGAAAACTCAACCTAGTTTGCTCTCCCACTCTTGTTACATCCTTTTACATTGCTTTTCCATCTATTCTTCCTTATCAGGACCATCTTCCTCTGACCTCCTGAACCTTCGACTTCACCTCTGAGCCCCTATTTTGTTAATGGATTAGGTTTTTGAAATGCATGTTTGTGCTGTGTGTGTGTGTGTGTGTGTGTGTGTGTGTGTGTGTGTGTGTGTGTGTGTGTGTGTATGTGTGAGTGTGTGTGTGAATGTGTGTACTCACCTAATTGTACTCACCTAATTGTGGTTGCAGGGGTCGAGACTCAGCTCCTGGCCCCGCCTCTGCACTGTCCGCTACTGGGTCTCTGCTCTCCCTGCTCCGTGAGCTTTATCATACCTTGTCTTAAAACTATGTATGGTTCCCGCCTCCACTATATCGTTCGGTAAACTATTCCACTTCCTAACTACTCTATGGCTGAAGAATTGCTTCCTAACATCCCTCTGACTCATCTGAGTCTTCAGCTTCCAGTTGTGTCCCCTTGTTTCTGTGTTTCCTCTCTGGAACATCCTGTCACTATCTACCTTGTCGATTCCCCGCAGTATTTTGTATGTCATTATCATGTCTCCTCTAACCCTTCTGTCCTCCAGTGTTGTTAGTCCTATTTCCCTCAACCTTTCTTCATAAGGCAGTCCCCTGAGTTGTGGAACTAGCCTTGTCGCAAACCTTTGCACTTTCTCTAATTTCTTGACGTGCTTGACCAGGTGTGGGTACCAGACTGGTGCTGCATACTCTAGTATGGGCCTGACGTATACGGTATACAGTGTCTTGAACGATTCCTTGTTAAGGTAACGGAACGCTAATCTTAGGTTTGCCAGTCGCCCATATGCTGCCGCGGTTATCTGGTTGATGTGTGCTTCCGGAGACGTGCTTGGTGTTATACTCACCCCAAGGTCTTTCTCCTTTGATGAGGTTTGTAGCCTTTGTCCACCTAGCCTGTACTCTGTGCGGTCTTCTTTCCCTTTTCCATCTTCATGACTTTTTCATTTTGGGGTTAAATTCGAAGCCAGTTCTGACCAAAACCACCCAAAACCACCAATCAACTACATTCATCTTTGCTAATATACAAAGGGCTAAACCAGAAAAAAAACAAAGGGACCTTACATTAGTGGACTGCTTACAGAAATCAAATGCCATGTTTGCGGCTTTCCAGAGACCCACATAAAGTACTTGGTGAAAAATGGTCCCCGGGTCAACCTATACAGGTGTGACAAGGGTAGGCAAAAAGGGGGGGGGCCTGTATATCCAGAGTCATTTTATGTTCAGAACTCTAAATGCCTCCCAAAAGATGTAGTTGAAATACTAAATAAAAGGGCGAGAATCAAAACCTGGTCATCTGGTTGTCTACAAGCCCCCCGGGTGCAACGTCCCCCAAAATTTCCCGGAACAGCTTCTGAAAATTGACCCTGTCTGGAAAATCTTCAGCTCCCCCCCAACATCTTGCTACGGGGGGTTTCAACCTCAGGCACCTAAAATGGAGGAACATTCAAACAATTTGGGAGCAGAGATAACACCAGGAGGACTCAGATGAAAAATTCACATGCATGAACTTTTTAAAACTCTGCCAAGTTCCCTTAAAAAAGCAAATAGTAGGCCCCCAAGATTGAAATACGCTGGACCTCATCTTCAAAAAATGATGATCTGATGAAATTTATCATATCAAAAAAAAATTCTCAGATCACAACATAATAGAGGTCCAGACAGCATGCGGGGGGCTCAGATCAACAAAAAGTGATCAGCCATGAGGAGCTTTCTTTCAACTTCAATAACAAAAACATAAAAGGGGGGACCAAGTAAAAAGTCCTAAATGATATAAACTGGGAAGTTTCCTAAGCATCACGGATCCCAACCTATGTCTTGAACAAATTTAAATCTGTGGTACTTGAGGTTTGCTCAAGGCAAATTCCCCTTTAAAGGAAAAGGAAGATGCAAACTGAAAGAGAGGGGCTCCCCATACGGGGGAAGGCCTGGGCGGGTACAGGGGCCTATCTCTGAAAACGTAGGAGACACTAGTCAGAGAAATAGCCAAAAACAATTAAAAATAAAGGAATCTTATAGGAATCAAAAGAACCGGGAAGAACTAAGATAAAGAAATTTAAAGAAACCCCAAGTATTTCTTTTCCTATGCAAAATCAAGTCAGAACAACAACCAGTATTGGGCCCCCCTTAAACCCGGGTGGGTCCTACACAGATGACAGCAAGGAAATGGTGAGTTACTTAAATCCCCGTTTACCCCGTCTTTGCGGCCACTAACCAGCTGAAAATCAAAACCTAAAGTTTTTTATGATCCACAAATTGACAGACGCTCCTTTCTGACATCATACTACGCCAAATGACTTTGAAAAAGGGAATAAATGACATGCCCATGCACTGCTCCCGGCCCAGACTCATGGAATCCGTGTTCATCAAGAACTGCAAAAAACCCCCATCCCCTGCTTTAACATCCTTTGGGGAGGGGGCATGGACACTGGGATCGTCCCAGCCCAAAAAAAGA
>WNWK01043076.1:0-15681 GCA_009830355.1 Cherax destructor
CATTCTTGTGGCACTTATCCGTATTGCATCTATGCCTGAGTCACCATTTGTGGTCGTTTCAGACTCCCTTAGTGCTTTACAGGCTATCCGTAAAATTGATAAACCTCACCCCCTAGTTCTTCGTATCCACCTTTGGTTACGCCGTATCTTTAGCAAGCATAAAGATATTGTTTTTTGTTGGGTCCCTGGTCATGTTGACGTACAGGGCAATGAACAGGCAGACACTGCTGCGCGGTCAGCAGTACATGACCTTCCAGTTTCATATAGAGGTGTTCCTTTCACGGACTATTTTGCGGTCATTGCTACCCACCTTCGCACCCGTTGGCAACAACGCTGGTCTGACCTGCTGAATAACAAACTTCATTCTATTAAACCGGTTATAGGTTTCTGGCCATCTTCTTGTCACCAATGTCGAGGTTGGGAGACTACTCTCTCCCGTCTTCGCATCGGCCACACTCGTCTTACTCACGGGTATCTCATGGAGAGGCTCCCTGCCCCTCTCTGTGAGCATTGTCAGGTTCCATTGTCAGTTCGACATATCCTGTTGGACTGCCCACTCTATCAACGAGCACGCAGAATTTACCTCCAACGACGTCTTCGCTCTGCGGCCCTTTCTTTACCTTCCCTTCTTGCAGATGGACCCTCCTTTAATCCTGACTCTCTCGTTGACTTTTTGACAGAAACTGACTTACTACACAAACTCTGAAGATTATACCTCTAGCACCTCCCTCAGTCCCTTCTACCTCGATCTCTTGCTACCCTCCATCCCTGCACTAGCCACCGTCATGCTGCACTCCATACCCTACTAATCGTCCATCTCCCTCTTACAACTCACTCTCCCTGCATCCTACAATAACCTGCAGCGCTGTATAACCCCTGTGGTTTAGCGCTTCTATTTGATTATAATAATAATGTGGCTAAAAACATGTTTGCATAACAACCCATTACGATTACTAGATAAAACATTATTTAAATAGTTCATTACCACTATAGCTTGCCTACATATCAAAACATTGGAGCCAAGTCCCTGGGCCCATTATGTACCTTTGTAAATATCTCGACTGCTGCTAACAGGATAGGTATGGGGTTCATGATAAAATTATTAAGCTTTCTGCACATAACTTTGCTTCATACTTTACCTGCATTTCCTTCACAAAATGCTCATAAAATAATTTTTAGTTAGCCATATATGGCCATAGTGATTTTTCTCTATAATACTTAACTGACATTTCGTCTGCTCGTGGACCATGGAGGACACACTGATATTGTGATTCATAAAAGAAAGTTGATGTCTAATATTTTATTAAGAATATCATAATACATATATAATATGCATATCAGGAATACTGTGAGATTAAATACTGGACCATTACATGATACGTAACATACCAAATAAGTTATCTGGCTGCTGGTATGTTAAGGGTAGTAGCAGGTAGGAGGGGTGACAGAGGATACGGTGGCTTATATAGCATGTGACAGTCGCAAACATTGCTGTTGTGATATGATTTCATGTTTACATCTAGAGTACACCAGTGTGATCAATAGAATGGTGCGTAAAAAAGTATATAATTTTAGGTGTTAGCATTTATATATGTTTAGTAAGCTATGGTACAAATTTATCATAAAAAAAAAGTTAACTAGGTATTATGTTAATAATATACATTTTATACGGTAACTATAATTTTCTATTATGTACAAAGTATTTATAAGTAATTTATGTAATATTCTTAACCAGAATAAAAATGCTATTTATCTTATGACTCGTTTGAAATATGGCTTGATGTAATTTATTAAGACAGAATATTTCTGTACTTGAAGAATTATGCACACATGAAGTTTAAGAGAAAACTTTGATCATGACGATTAAGTAACAAATAAGTAGCTGACACCAGACGCTTCTGTAATTTATGGGTTAATTGCATCAATGATGCTTCAGTTTTGTAGTAGAAGCTTCTTTCTCATCCCATATCTGCTGTATTGTGTTTCGAAAGATTTAAGATGTGGGTCCTCCTAAGAATCCACATAAGTCAATCTTTCGGAACCCACGCATACTCGCACCTCTTTAAAAATCCATTTCAACGTTGAGGAGCCCATACCCGCACCCTCTCAGAACTTACATCTCCACAATACCAAAACCTACATCTGCTCCCTCCCCTCCTCTCAGAAACCAAATGCACCATCTCAGAGCTCACAAGTAAATCATCTCAGAACCCCGTATGTGCACCATCTTCGAACCCACAACTGGATGCGGGACAAGATCCTCGCACCTTTGCTATGGATGCGAGATGACAGATCCCGACAATTTTCCTGGGCACTTGGTGACACCCAAGCTTGGGTGTCACCAAGGTATCAAGAGCTCCTCAAAGTGCCTCCCCGCAACTAGCTATTTCACTTGCCACGCTCTTAAATGGATGTGTCTCTAATGTTGGTGAGGCATCTTACTTCAAAGAATTAGACTATTATCATTTCTTTAGATCGGACTTGGTTTCCTTCCTTCTATGGTAGTCCCCTACAGGACTACCATTTTTCCAAGATTAAAATAAACATTCACTCGCCACTTTCTCCAGCCACGCTTTCTTGTTAGGTTAAATATCCTGAGATACATGGGGTGAGGAAGACCAAATTAAAACAATGTATTGCATACTGGATGCCTGTTGACAGTAAATTTAAGTTTATTTAAGACTGGATAACATACTCAACAAGTGATATTTACCAGTGTTAAAAAATATGAATGGAAATTTATTATCTCTTCTATTGGGCTCATGAGACCTACTTATGGCCTCTGATTCTGTAAAGCTACTAGTGTGTGTGTGTGTATATATATATATATATATATATATATATATATATATATATATATATATATATATATATATATATATATATATATATATATATATATAAATATATAAAATTGCTCGACTTATTATCTGTTAGAGGCTAAACTCTAGAATACTGTGGATATGTTAGTGTGAGGTTTCTATAATAGTGATGTCAATATACACATTAAAGTTCCTTAAATAAAAGCTGTTCGTGCAAGTAATTTGACGCCAAAAGTAAACAATTTATGCAGCCTAAGCTAATAACATCTCGTGTAACATTGTCACACTTATTACCGTGATGAACGAGGCATATTGGTTATACTTAATATTTGGTATATATTAGATTGCAGTGAAGTGTCTGCTTTGTCTCAAAGGTAAGCTGCTGTGAATGTGACACTTCAGTTATACACGAATCATTGTTTAAGGAACTTTTGTTAATAAATGATTTATTTATCCAATACCAGTGCAAAGAACTTATACATCCTATGACCCGTTCTCTCTTTTTTTTAAACTACTATATTCATATGTAAACAATATATATCATGAAGGACCTTCATACAAAGTTGTTTTCTGCAACAAAATCAACAAATAAATGTCGATACACCGTGTGTGTGTGTATAATATATATATATATATATATATATATATATATATATATATATATATATATAATATATATATATAACACTAATCGTCAAGTCATACATTTGTTGACACCTTATCACAAAGTGTTCAGATGTATGGATGATGTAAGGTGGCACATGTAATACCTCGCCCAGGGATATAATTTGGCAGATCAGACTTTTCACTATGATGAACAAACATAATTTATTTCTTATCAAGACCCACAGTTCATGTGGGTTTATACATGCACGTGTACACAATAAGTGGGTTTTCACCATATACATGTGCATATAACAGGTGTGTTTACATACATAAATATTCACTAAGTTTGTTAAAAATGAAATACAGAATTGCAAAATAGGGAAATGACTTCTGGTCTCAACAATTAGTGATAAAGGGAATTAACTCGACAAAATAATTCTCATTTTTTCACAATATTTTTCATGAGTGGGGAATTATGATCAGTATTTATATTACATTCATGAAGGGAGCGCTAAAACCGTAAAGGTAATATAGCAGACAGGGTAATGAGAGGCAACCATTTTCGATCCAAGGAAACGGAGAACAGGCCTATTTTCTTGGATCAAGCGTTCCTTAAGGGCCTCGAAGTACCTCCTTGATGGGATAAGAGTAGGGGAGAAGAATTTCGTTAAGGGCGTTACAAAGTTTAAGACCCCACCTCGTTCCCCTGCCAGACCAGGATCAACATACCACTGGAATAAAAATTTAACAAGTTGCTTAAATATTTTAACAAGCAGGGTTACATCCACCAAATTATTTCACAATTTCAAATTAACAATTCATTAAAAACAACTCCAAGCATAGTCCTATACAGTATATACATATATACTATCAAACCTTTCTTAAGATATAAAATAAGCTTAATAATGCAACACTTTTTTTTCCTTTCTGTTTAATATTAATACATGTTACGACCCAAAGCTTATTAGTCTAATATATTTAAATAATGGTATTCAGACTATATGGCACTCAAGAAAATAGCAGTAATATATGCAGAAAGAGTATATTACCTTACAAGTGACGAAACATGCAAAAATATATCATCGATAAACACTTAGTTCTGCAGAGAATTCTAGCTCCAAGACGCAGTAAGATATAGTAGTACGCCAGGAGCAAGATGGCGCTTCTCTGAGGGATTCTTGTTCCTCTGTGGTGTTATTGGCATCACATTGTCTGAGAAAACTTGTCTCGTATTTTGCATTTTGTGTTTTTTTTCAAAGCCATTTTGCCATATATTGTATCTGGATGTAAACTACACTGAATTATATATATACATATATATATATATATATATATATATATATATATATATATATATATATATATATATATATATATATATATACATATATATTTTAGATGGGAACAACTACTATCACATATGCACGTCGAACACTGCATGCGAGTCACTGGTAACAACCCATTATGTATACCTAACGAATTAATACATTCTCAGACCAATGTGTGAAATTATGTTGGGGAATATGTAGTCAAGACGTTGATAATCTGTCATGGCTCGTGCATCATATTGTCCTGCTGACACCACGAACTTGAAGCAGTTTTAATCCAGTGTCTCCATTCCCAGCTTGAAGGGAAACGTCCTCTGACGTTTTGTACATGTTTGTATCACAAGATCGTATTTTTAATTTCCCGTGCAACTGTCGGTGTATTTTGTTTATTCTTCACATATTTTGTTCATGTTCTAACATGTGCTCGGTATCTCATGCCTTCATCCACGTTTCAGTAAATGAATATCGTGAAATTACATAATCCTAGAGACTGGTAGGTTATCTTCGGTGATATTTTTGATGACATATTTCTGCTGCTATTCTCATAGCCAGCTTTCAGATACTCTTTGCATTTATAAATATATTCTTGATTTCCACAAACAATAACACAGGAGTACTAAAACGGACTCCGATATAAACTATGCCCAGTGATGAAACTCTGCTTACGATATTCTTGCCATAAAAAATAATTTTCCCCTTTGTATTTTCATATTAATTCCTTCACATTTACTAAGTTTTTAATTCGTAAGTAGAGTTTCTATACTTCGCCTGCAATTTCCAGACTTTCTACAGGTTCTTCCAGGGAAGTTCTTACTAATTAACTTGAGTGTGCTTCTAATCTCTTCTGATATGTGTGTGTAATGTTACGTATCTCGGATATGCTATTGTCTTCATTTTTTATGAAGCATAAGGAATTAAAACATACCGTTAGCCTCATGTAGCACAAATATAAGTGTTAGATGTGTACTTATCTCCGTAAACACATCACTTTTGGAATTAGTACACTAAAGTCAAAATTAAACACACACTAACATAAAATGTTTATATTTCATGCTTTAGGAACGAATTTACCTGATTAGTGTTCATAATCAATATATAGAAACTCAAATCATGAAACCTTCAGGAACAGGTAAAAATACGAGTTTTCACTTTCGATACTGGCTTCATTCACACGCATTCATCTTGGATAATTTGCCCAAGCAATAAAATTAACCATGATCTTGCAGATCGTTAGTGTCTGGAATGTGACACCAGATCACATGATCACTCTCTTGAGAAGTGAAGTGTGTTTGTGATCAAGCAGCGCTTGAGAGACCGCTGGAGGCTGCTGCCCAGTAGTTACTGAGGAGGTAGACCAAGAAGCTGTATCAGCACTGGGCTGTCCCTGTCAGTGTCAGGGCCAAGACGAGCAGGATCATCAAGTGGATGCTGTTAAGGGCTCGTCCGTGCTGTAGAATGGGCAGTACGGACACTGAAAAGAAGGAAAAAAATATTAATCAGTCAACTAATCATTGAGCTATAATTATTTTTCAGTACCTTACATTTGTGAATTTGTTTTTAATTTCATCATTCTAGATACCCAGAAGAAAGTTTTAGGCTATCTGGTGTTAAATGACATGAAATGGATAAGGTCAAGTTGAATAGTAGGTTTCCTGCAAACTTTACATATCGTTTGTGTATCTAATTTGCAGAGCAGAATATCTACGAGAGAGTGTCGTTACATTTCTCCTCATAGGAGAATTGAATGAAACGCTCAACTGCGTTGTGCCTTCAGTGGAAGGTGTCAATGATGAATCTTCTGGACCCATGATGTACCTCTGCAATCCTTTGACTACCACGCACAGCATGGGTATGAGGTGTCCCGTAGCTCGATCGCAAGCGCACTCGGCTCACACACTGAGATCCAGAGTTTGAATCCCCGGTACGGCTGGAAAACGTGTTTCCATAAGACACCTGCTGTCCATGTTCACCCATCAGTGTAAAATGGGTACCTGGGTGTTAAACGACTGGTGTGGGTCGCATCCTGGGACAAAACTGACCTAATTTACTCGAAATGCTCTGCATAACAAGCGGCTTTCTATGTAGTAGTATGTCATTGATGTCAGCTAGGACTGTATTACATGTACTTGTAGAAATAAAGATATTATAAAGATGTTAAACTAACTTCTATAGTTACCCCTGTGATACACGAGTTTTCTATAGTGTTAGTGAACCAAAAAGTGTAAAATTATAATCATATGGGTACACTGCTATAGTATTCGGCCTCCGACCACGCCTCAGTTTGTCAGTTTTTATTCATTTGGGCATCTATATGGTATTAAAGTCTATCGAAAATATAGCAACCAACACAATTTTCTCCACTTCAACTCTCACCATGACACGAAAACTAAAAGTGGTGTAATTATAGGCTTTTTCCTTCATGCACTCCGAATCTACAACAGTGAATTTCTTGAGGAGGAATGCTCTTTCATCGATCAAGTATTTTCTGAACTTCACTATCCTCATCACTTCATCAGAGACTGCAGACGCCACTCATAAAACATCTTGAACTCACCCAGAGAAGACACTGCCAAGAAGAGATACATAGTCCTCCCACCAACTCCATTGGTGTCTACCTCCACATCCACCACCATCAAGGACATCACCAGGAATAGACAGGACAAGGTTCAATCCTCTGCAGGGATATACATAATCCCTTGTAATGATTGCAACCAATTATATGTGGGCAAAACATCCGGAGACCTCGAAACACGTATTTCAGAACAACAGTACGCAGGCAGATCGGACGATTTAAGGAATACCTGTGTCAGCACCGAAATCTCCACAACTATTTAATCAACTACAGAAACGCAAGACTTATCACCAGAGAAGAAACACACAATACCGCTGAATCCTGGAATCATCACTTATCTGTATATCCAACAATTTCAACCAAAACAACGGCTTTTATAACATAGCTGAATCCCTTGCCAAAAAACTTCGTTATCCTACATAACAAACACCCGCCTGTCCCATGCAGGTCAGTCGCAGATCCAACCTACCAAACATTCTCGGCGGTCTCTTACAGGTCCATTTCGTATCCAGCCTACCATTCTCAGCGGTCCCTTACAGATCCGTATCTGATCCATCCTACCAAACATTCTCCACCTGACTCTCCACCCTATAAATACTCATGTACTATTCACCCAGGTAGATCTGTGACCTGATAAAGCCCACTGTGCGGGCGAAACGTTGTCAATAAAGGATCGCATTATACTCAAACTGTGTTTATTTTTCCAAGGTATATGTGTGACTCATAGCGGCTATACAAGGAAAAGAACATACGACATACCGGATCTGTAACAATAATAATATACAAGAGGAGTCGGAACTTCTAGAATATGTAAACAGATACAGGTATCTAGGCTTTGAGGTCCCACTACTTGGACCTGTTGTAACGAGACTGTCGTCAATACAAAGAAAGGCTGAGAGCACTTAGAGTTGTGGCAGGGTTTCACCCCAGGTATGGTGCTAATGTTAAAATTGTGAAAATTATGTATCTTGCTTATATTAGATCATTGGTTGATTATGCTGAGCCACTACTTGCTCTTGTGTCTGACTGGAAGCTTGGAGGGTTGGAAAAACTGCAGAACGAAGAAATGAGGATCATTTTAGGATGCCCTCATACTGCCAAAATTTTAAATATGCAGAAAGAACTTGATATTCCAAGCACCAGAGATCGTGTTACTGAAAGAAATATCCTAATTGGGGTTAATATGCTCAGGCAAGCCCATTTAAACCCCTGCACAGAAGCCCTCCAAACTTTCCTCAGCACTGGTGAACATCCCTCCAGATGGATCGAAAAAACTGGAACCGACCTCCGCATGAATCAGATACATGATCTGTGGCAAGTAAGGCAACAGCGGCACTTCTCCGCTCCATGGAATATTACCCCATTCCAAACTACCATCCCTCCATTTCCCCCCAAACTACTTCTTAAATCACAACCAAAGCTTCGCCATGAAGCCAAACATGATGCCTTAAGCTGTATTGATAATTTAGTCAAACAGCACACACTCTCACAAATTATTTACGTTGATGGTTCTGTTCACCAATCCACTGGTGCAGCTGGTAGTGCTGCTGTTGTCATACAGAGTGATGGATCTCTTAAAGAAATTGGAGCACGCATCAATAACTGGGCCTCTACCCTTCAGACAGAACTATTTGCCATACTCCTTGCACTCAAATGCGTCCATGTATCTAAGGTTGACTCTTTGGAGGATATTGTTAGCCGTCTGGACGACATCATGAGAGGTAATGGGAGCAATCCTATTATCTGTCTCAGTGCTGGAGGCAACGATGTTGGCAGACGTAGGAGTGAGGACCTGACTAGCAGGTTTAGGTCAGCAATAGACATAATTAGGAAGAAGGGTGGGAACCCTGTCATATGTGGTATTTTGCCAAGGAGAGGGGTTGAAATGAATGGCTGTCCAGGGCAATGGTGTCAATTGCTGGCTGGACAAATACTGTAAGGAAAATTCAGTAACATTCATTGACAACTGGGACCTCTTCTATGGCAGAAATGACATGTATGCCAGGGATGGAGTTCACTTATCTAGGTCTGGGGTGGGGGCACTGGCAACTGCAGTGGAGGGAGCTGTTAGGGCTTTAAACTAGAAAAAGTTAGTGGTATGGGTTTTGGGGGGAAAACAGTGAAGTCCCAGTGTAGTAATGTTATAAATTCTAGGGGAACTAGTAATAGGCAGAATAAGGTGGATAGTGGAAAGCTAGTGACACTAGATGACAAGGACAGTAATAGGTATAGTGGAAAAACAGAGATGAGTAGGAAGGGTAAAGAGAAAGGAGGGTCTCTAAATATATATTACACCAATAGTCGTAGTGCTAGGAATAACATGGACGAGTTGAGATTAGTTGCAAGTACGGGTAATATTGATGTTTTTGCAATAACTGAGACATGGTTTAATATGAAAAATCGGGACTTGCCTGCCGAATGTCACATTCAGGGTTTTAAATTGTTCCAAGTAGACAGAAGTATCGGGAAAGGGGGTGGGGTGGCACTCTATGTCCGTGATCATTTAAATTGTTGCATAAAAACGGGTATAAAGTCTGAATTAACACATACAGAGTCTGTCTGGATAGAATTTTCAGAGGGTGTGAAAAATTGATTTTAGGCGTGATTTACCGTCCTCCAAACTTAGATAGGGAACAAGGAGACTACTTTGGGAGGAAATTGTTAAGGCCACAAGTCACGATAACGTAGTAATTCTAGGGGACTTTAACTTTAGTCAGATTGATTGGAATTTCATGACAGGGAATTTAGAATCTAACGACTTTTTAGAAGTAGTTCAGGATTGCTTTTTGAAGCAGTTTGTAACAGAACCTACAAGGGAAATAACCTACTTGACTTGGTTCTGGCAAGAAGAAACCCTTGTTAATAATTTAGAAATTACAGAGGAACTCGGCTCAAGCGACCACAAGTCAATTACCTTTAGCATTGAATGGATGTATGATAGTAGGGATAATTCAGTAATGGTCCCAGATTTTCGCTTAGCAGATTATAATGGACTTAGAGAACACTTATCAACTGTGGACTGGGGTGAAGAAGAGAGGTATCAATATGACAGTTTTCTTAACACTATACAGGCTGCCCAAAGAACATTTATCCCGTATAAAGAAATTAGATCAAGTAGAAATGACCCAAAATGGATGAATAATAGGCTCAAATATCTTTTAGGGCAGAAGAAAGGAATTTATAGGCGCATAAAAAGAGGTGAGGGTCATCTTATAAATCAGTATACTGACATTAAGAGGGACGTTAAAAGGGAATAAGAAAAGCTAAACGGGACTATGAAATTAAAGTTGCTAGGGATTCAAAAACTAACCCAAAAGTTTTCCAGGTTTATAGAACAAAAGTTAGGGATAAGATAGGTCCCTTAAAAATAACTTTGGGCATCTTACTGACAAGGAGAATGATATGTGCTCTATTTTTAATAATTATTTTCTCTCGGTTTTCACACAGGAAGACATTAATAATATCCCAGTAATTAATTTTTACAGAGGCCCAGAAGAAGATAAATTATGTAATATCACAGTCACTAGCGAAATGATTATGAAACAGCTGGACCGACTGAAACAAAATAAATCGCCGGGTCCTGATGAGCTTTTTGCAAGGGTTCTTAAGGAATGCAAAATGGAACTCTGTGAACCAATATCTAACATTTTTAATTTATCTCTTCAAACAGGTGTAGTGTCTGATATGTGGAAGATGGCTAATGTAATTCCTATTTTTAAAGCAGGGGACAAGTCACTACCGTCAAACTACCGCCCAATAAGCCTGACCTCAATTGTGAGGCAAATTACTAGAGTCAATTATAGCTGATATTATTAGAAGCCATCTAGATAACCATAATTTGATTAATGATACCCAGCATGGATTCACGAGGGCCGTTCCTGCCTATCTAATTTATTAACCTTCTTCAGTAAAGCTTTTGAGGCTGTTGATCACGATAAAGAATTCGATATTGTTTATTTAGACTTTAGTAAGGCTTTTGATAGAGTACCGCACCAGAGACTGTTAAAGAAAGTGGCAGCTCATGGCATTGGGGAAAAGTGCTGTCATGGATCGAGTCATGGCTCACCAATAGGAAGCAGAGAGTGTGCATAAATGGGGTTAAATCCGAATGGGGACTTGTAACAAGTGGTGTTCCACAGGGATCAGTCTTAGGCCCATTGTTATTTATAATATATATCAATGACCTTGATGAGGAATTACTAGTGATATGAGCAAATTCGCCGACGACACGAAGATAGGTAGGATAATTGATTCAAACATAGATGTCATAGAACTTCAGGAAGATTTAGACAAACTTAATTCGTGGTCAGAAAAGTGGCAGATGCAGTTCAATGTAGATAAATGCAAGGTTCTGAAGCTCGGGAGTGTCCATGACCCAAGCACTTATAAGTTAAATAACGTAGAACTTAGCCATACAGATTGCGAGAAGGACTTGGGGGTGATGGTAAGCAGCAACCTTAAACCAAGACAGCAATGCCTAAGCGTACGTAATAAGGCAAATAGATTACTGGGATTTATATCAAGAAGTGTTAGCAACAGAAGTCCAGAGGTTATATTACAGCTTTATACATCATTAGTAAGGCCTCACCTAGATTACGCAGCTCAGTTCTGGTCTCCATATTACAGAATGGACATAAATTCGTTAGAAAACATTCAGCGTAGAATGACTAAATTAATACATAGCATTAGAAATCTTCCTTACGAAGAAGATTGAAGACCCTAAAATTACATTCACTTGTAAGACGTAGAATGAGGGAGACATGATCGAGGTATACAAGTGGAAAATGGGTATTAACAAAGGGGATATAAATAAGGTCTTGAGGATATCTCTCCAAGAGAACCCGCAATAATGGATTCAAGTTAGATAAGTTTAGATTTAGAAAGGATATAGGAAAGTATTGGTTTGGAAATAGGGTAGTTAATGAGTGGAACAGTCTGCCTAGTAGGGTTATTGAAGCTAGGACCTTGGGTAGTTTCAAATTTAGGTTGGATAAATTCATGAGTGAGAGGGGTTGGATTTGAGTGGGACTCGCGCATGAGTGGGTAGAATTGTCAAAGCTTATTTCTTGGGTAGCATTGAAAATTGGGTTGAGCAAATATTCTGTTAGTGGGACGGATTGTGAAGGACCTGCCTAGTATGGGCCAACAGGCCTGCTGCAGTGTTCCTCCTTTCTTATGTTCTTATGTTCTTATGTTCTTATGTCATCCATAAATGCTCTCAACTCATTAGGTATAAATTGTAGCATGCTTGTGTCAGAAGCCAGACACAGGTATGGTAGGATTGTGGATAGTAAAGTCAGAGTGCACATGCTGTGGATTCCATCTCACATTGGTCTTCAGATGCATGATAGAACTGATAAATTGGCTAAGTTTTATGCTCTCAAAGATGGGGTACATTACAATCTTGGCTTGTCAGTTAGCAGTTTGAGAACAATAATACGAAAAGAACTTAAACTGAATTTTATTGACTTAAGACTCAGGGAGATTGACACCAATCAGTCCATCTATCACCATTCTATGGTGATACTGCTTATGTGTTTATTTTTCCATCATCATTCTATCATGTGAATGAATGGTTCAGAGAACCGACGAGTTGGTAAATTAGACACATATGCAACACTTGGGTATCTTTATTGAGGAAACGTTTCGCCACACAGTGGCTTCATCAGTCCATACAAAGGAGAATCGTGAAGAACAGGAGGAGTGTGAGGTTGTCAGGCCCTCAATCTTCTCTGAACCATTCATTCACATCCTGTCTGACACTGCAACATCTTGGTATCTCAATACAGGGATTTCTTCGCTTGCCTATTCCTTGGGCACGACCTACTTCCACATTGAACAAATGTGACACCTCCTACTACTGCTGCACCTCTCCTGTCTACAGTATATAAGGTTCCTCTGCTCATATGCTGTTATTCTATTCAAGATTGATGGACTGACAACATCGTCTGAAGATTGAGGGCCTGACAACCTCACACTCCTCCTGTTCTTCACGATTCTCCTTTGTATGGACTGATGAAGCCACTGTGTGGCGAAACGTTTCCTCAATAAAGATACCCAAGTGTTGCATATGTGTCTAATTTACCAACTCGTCGGTTCTCTGAACCATTCATTCACATCCTGTCTGACACTGCAACATCTTGGTATCTCAATACAGGGATTTCTTCGCTTGCCTATTCCTTGGGCACGACCTACTTAAGAACATAAGAACATAAGAAAGGAGGAACACTGCAGCAGGCCTGTTGGCCCATACTAGGCAGGCCCTCAATCTTCTCTGAACCATTCATTCACATCCTGTCTGACACTGCAACATCTTGGTATCTTCACGATTCTCCTTTGTATGGACTGATGAAGCCACTGTGTGGCGAAACGTTTCCTCAATAAAGATACCCAAGTGTTGCATATGTGTCTAATTTACCAACTCGTCGGTTCTCTGAACCATTCATTCACATCCTGTCTGACACTGCAACATCTTGGTATCTCAATACAGGGATTTCTTCGCTTGCCTATTCCTTGGGCACGACCTACTTCCACATTGAACAAATGTGACACCTCCTACTACTGCTGCACCTCTCCTGTCTACAGTATATAAGGTTCCTCTGCTCATATGCTGTTATTCTATTCAAGATTGATGGACTGACAACATCGTCTGAAGATTGAGGGCCTGACAACCTCACACTCCTCCTGTTCTTCACGATTCTCCTTTGTATGGACTGATGAAGCCACTGTGTGGCGAAACGTTTCCTCAATAAAGATACCCAAGTGTTGCATATGTGTCTAATTTATCATTCTATCATGCAGGAGGAGCCACATGTCTTTGGTGCATCCAACAAAATAAGCAGACTCTTGGATGTTACTACTGCCCGCCTCCGGCTGGGTTACAAGTATTTTTGCCAGGTTAAATCACCACCACCAGATATAGACCAAACAAAATGTAAACTCTGCCAGTTGGATTATTGTCACACCCTGCGTCATTATGTACTGGAATGCGATAAAATTAATGAATTCAGAGACAACTCACTCAGAAATGTTCAAGATATGTCAAAGTATTTTATCCACAGTTATGTGTGCATGCGTGTGTGCGCGCATGCGTGTACTCACCTAATTGTGGTTGCAGGGGTCAAGACTCAGCTCCTGGCCCCGCCTCTTCGCTGTCCGCTACTGGGTATCTGCTCTCCCTGCTCCATGAGCTTTATCATACATTGTTAAAACTATGTATGGTTGCGCCTCCACTATATCGTTAGCTAGACTATTCCACTTCCTAACTACTCTATGGCTGAAAGTGCTTCCTAACATCCCTTTGACTCATCTGAGTCTTCAGCTTCCAGTTGTGTCCCCTTGTTTCTGTGTTCCCTCTCTAGAACATCCTGTCACTATCTACCTTGTCAATTCCTGCAGTATTTTGTATGTCGTTATCATGTCTTTTCTAACCCTTCTGTCCTGAGTGTTGATAGTCCGATTTCCCTCAACCTTTCTTCATATGGCATTCCCTGAGCTGTGGAACTAGCCTTGTGAAAACCTTACTTTCTATAATTTCTTTGCTTTACCAGGTGTGGGCCCGACGGTAAATGCATATAGTATGGGCCCGGCGTACCCCGGGGAATTGTTTTAACATTTTGTTAAGGGAAAGGAACCTAACTTGGTTTAAAAATCGCCCCTATCTGCTGGTTATCTGGTTTTATGTGTGTTTCCCGGGGCGTGCTTGGCTTTTACTCACCCCAAAAGGGCTTTTCCTTTGATGGGGTTTTTAGCCTTTGTCCACCTAGCCTGTACTCTGTCAGCGGTCTTCTTTGCCCTTCTCCGATCCTCATGACTTTGCATTTGGTGGGGTTAAATTTTAGAAGCCAGTTTTAGACCCGATGTCAAGCTTGTCCAGGGCTCTTTAAGTCCTGCTTGGTCTTCATCTGATGTGATTCTCCTGATTAATTTCCCTTCTGGGAAAAGAACACTTCTGAATCTATCCCCTCCCCCCAAAGTCATTCACATATACCAAGAATAGCACTGGTCCCAGGACAATCAGGGACCCCCCGGGTCGTCACCCCGGCCCCGTGGTCCCATCACGCCAAACCCTGGCCCCTTGTTTACCCTGTGGGGATGCCCCGATCCATTCCAAATGCCCCTTTCCCGTTATACACGCTTGGTCTTCCAACTTCTTTACTAATCTCCCTATGAGGGCTGTTGGGAAAGGGCCCTTTCCCGCAGTTCGGAAAATGCATCCCATCCACCCTTCTTTTTTCTTGCCTTACCTCTGTTACTTTATCATAGAAATCCCCGGGGGTTTTTTTTAAAAGGTTTCCCTTTCCCGGTCCGTTTTGTCTGGCGTTAATTATCCCGTTCTGCTCCCGATGCTCCA
>WNWK01043077.1:0-15680 GCA_009830355.1 Cherax destructor
TGTATGTTAAATGACTTTACCTTCTGCTGTAATTTTCCAGCATAGTTACCCTCACTCTTTACCTTCTGCTGTGAATTTTCCAGCATAGTTACTACTCACCTTTCCTTCTGGGGAGTTTTCCAGCATAGTTACTACTCACTACTTTGCCTTCTCGGATTTTTTCCAAATAGTTACTACCACTACTTTACCTTTGCTGAATTTTCCAGCATAGTTACTACTCACTACTTTACTTTCTGCTGTGAGTTTTCCAGCATAGTTACTCCTCACTACTCTACCTTCTGCTGTGAGTTTTCCACATAGTTCTCCTCACTACTATACCTTCTGCTGTGAGTATTCCAGCATAGTCCTTTACTATTTTACCTTCTCAGGGTACCAGCATACTACCTCTCAGGGCAGCAAGTTTTTGACTCTTAAGACTTTTTTTACTGATGTTTCTCAGTCTTTTTTTTTTATAGTAACCTCAATGTTTACAGTGAAACATATAGGTGAACGGTATTTGGGGAAAAAGGGTTTTGTGGTATTTATGTTTTTGGGAAAAAAGGCTTTGACAGGGTGGATGGGGGCAGTGTGGCAGATGTTGCAAATGTATGGAATAAAAGGTGAAGATTTTTTACGGGATAGTGAGGCTCAGATTGGTATGTACAAGAGGAGATTTTTTCCCCAGTAAAAGTGGGCCCTTTAGATAAGGATGTTTTTTGTCACCAGGGTTGTTCAGTATATTTATAGATGGGGTTGAAAGAGAAGTGAATGTCGGGGGGGAAGAGGGGGGGGGGGTTAAAAATAAAGAATCTAATAAAAAGGGGAGTTGTCACAGTTGTCTTTGCTGTGACACTGTGCTTTTGGGAGATTCTGGGGGAGAAGTTGCAGAGGTTGGTGGATGAGTTTGGTAGGATATGTAAAAGAAAAAAAATAAAATTAAATATTGGAAAGAGTAAGGTAATGAGGATAACAAAATTAAATGACAAAAGATATCAGATTGGGGGGAGAGAGTTTGGAGGAGGTGAATGTATTCAGATATTTAGGGGTGGACTGTCAGCAGATGGGGTCTATGAAAGATGAGGTGAATTATAGAATTGATGAGTGGAAAAAAGGTAAGTGGTGCACTTAGGGGTCCATGGAAGCAAAAGGGAAATGTATGAGAGTTTGTTATACCAATGCTCTTATATGGGTGTGAAACATTGGTGGTGAATGTTGCAACAAGGAGAAGGCTGGAAGGGGGTTTGGACATGTAGAGAGGATGGAACAAAAAAGAATGATTCCAGAGTGTATAAATCTGTAGTGGGGGGAAGGGGGTGGGAGTTGGCCTGGGAAAAGGTTGGAGAGAGGGTAAAGGAAGTTTTGTGCAAGGGGCTTTGATTCCAGCAAGCATGCATGAGCGTGTTAGACAGGGAGCGAATGGAGACAAATGGTTTAGGCTTGTCGGCTGTTGGAGTGTGAGGGTAACATTTATGAAGGTAGGAGGAAAACCAGCGGGCCGGACTTGAGTCGGGAGATGGGAATGTGCCTGCACTCTGAAAGAGTGTTGTTGCAGTTTTGTAACTGTAGTGTAAGTCCCTGGCAAGACAGTGATGAAGTGAATGATGATGGGGTTTTTTTCGGCCACCCTGCCTTGGTGGGAGAAGGCCGATGTGTTGATAAAAGAAAAATAAAAAAAACTCAATATTCATACGTCCCTATATTCATATAACTCGATATTCGCCCAACTTTTGAGAAAATTTGACTATTCAGATGTTGCCCTGATATTTGACATAAACAAATGGTCATCGGGAAAAAGTTTGGAAAACAAAGCATCGCACCTTGGTCTCTTGTCAGTTTGTTCATTAACCCTTTCGGGGTTTTGGTCGTACTAGTACGTCTTACGCACTGGGGTTATTGACGTACTAGTACTCCTAAATTCTAGCGCCCTCAAATCAAGCAGAAACAGGCTGTTAGGCCTAGATGTGATAGAATGGGTCTGTGCGGTCAGTGTGCGGTATAAAAAATTCCTGCACCACACAGTGCATAATGAGGAAAAAAAATCTGACCGTGTTTTTGGTTTAAAACAGCGACTTTGCAGTCTATTTTCGTATGGTATTTATTGTTGTATTCTCGTTTTCTTGTTCTTATTTGATAGAATGGAATATATATTACAGAAATAGAGATGATTTTGATTGGTTTGACAATAACAAGTACCTTGAAATTGAGCTCAAAGTAGCGAAAATGTTCGATTTTTGGATGTTAAAGGGTAAACAAATAAACCCATGCGTCCAATACACATCAACTGGCGAGTCAAATATTCATGCACAAGTGCTCTGATATTTTTATACCTTTTTTACAATGATGCAGTTGTATACATAACAATAAATCTTCTTTTTTTTGTGAAAAAAAACAAAATGGAAAGCAAAAGTAATGTAAGAGGGGCCTGGAGACGTAACTAATGAACAGAAGATGTTATTTTAGTGCCAGGAATGTCTGTCTTGTTTATTATGGGTCCTATTTTAAAATTGGCATCGTTTGAAATTTGTGTGAAATTAAATTGCCATTTTCTGACCACTTTTTTTAAAATTGGTAAATAGGCAGTTTCGTGTACTCAATCGATAGAACAAATGGAGTTCTGCAAAAGCTATAATTGTAGTAGACTGAAACATTGCAATGTGCCGAAAATAGGGTCAAAGTGGGCGAAATCGCCGTGCGTAAGTGTCAGGGCTACCGCAAAACCCAAAGCATAATTCCTTTAGTTTTCGATCAAATTTCAAAATTTTTGTGGCTTATGATCGGAAAAGATTCTCTATCATTTAAAAGAAAAAAAAATTTTTTTTTTTTTTTTAAATTTGGGGACCCTGAGAACGAGTTTGGACCCCCTTGGGACCCCCAAAGGGTTAAGACTTTCCCTACAAGCTCCATGAGACTTTTTGGTATTGTTATTATGGGGTTTTTAAATATTTTCATTGAAAATAAGTCGTAATCTTGGCCCCCCAAAAAAAAGTATGATCTAAACAACCCAAAGGAAAAAAGGAGAACAATAGTTGTGAAAATAGAACTCACAAGTGGGGGAAAATGGAACAGTGTGTTGGACCTGGCCACTTATTGTGGTAGGAAATCCCCTTTTCATTCATTTTGAAAAAAAAGAGTCAATAAAAGGGGCTGATGTGGTGAAAGGGGTGAAAATTCTTGCTGTGAAAAGGTCACAGACAATTGAAGAAATGGAAAAAATTTTTTTTATGTGGATTAATGAAAATCGATTGGCCAGTGACAGTGTTTTTGGGAAAAAATAATTTGTGAAAAAAGAAAAGTTACATTGAAATCTTAGGTGAGACACCCCGGAAAACAATCCCGAAAAGGGAAGTAAGGGGTGGTTTAAAAAATGGGATTCATAGTGCTAAAGAGATGAAGCTGAAAAGTTTGTTAAGGAATTTAAAACCTATGTTGATATTGAGGTTTTTTCCCGACAGGTCTTTTGGGTAAAACCGGCTCTTTTAAAAGAGTGCCTAAGAAACCTACATCACAAGAAGAAAAATTATTACCAGGACACAAGCCCATGACAGACAGGGTAACCCTCCGAAAAACCAAGGGTGTTTAAGAAAAAAAATGTGATAAAAAGTAAACTCGGTGTAATGTGAAGGGCTAATAGAAGCTCGGGTAAAAAGGCAGTTCTTCACTGAGTGGATACATCAATGTTTGGACAAGTGGGAAGCAGAAAAACCACCATTAACCCTTTCACTGTCGAGACCCCTCATCACAAACTTGCTCTCAACAAAAAAATTAAAAAAAAATTACTTTTCTTAAAAATCTTAGAATATTTTTCTGATTGTTTTAAAAGAAAAAAATTGCGTGTACTTACCGAGATATAGGGGGTGAAGTTGACAGAAAGGAAACCCTTCCCAATCGGTGATTCACTGAATATTTTTTTTACTTTTATTTTATTTTTTTTTTTTATTTTATCAAGTAACTTTGGCCTGTGAGACAAATATAATGCAATTTTTATATATATCCACTTGTTGTATGCAACACAATAACTGCACAAATATTATTATTACAGTGGGCCCCTGAGTTTCGGTCAAACATTCCCGAAGGCTGCTCAAGTGCCTTTCCCCAACAATTTTCTCCCTTAAGGAATAATGTCAAGTAGGTTAGTCCATTTCAGACCCCCAAAAAAACACTTACAAAAGCCACAATATTTACTTGCATAATTTTATGGTTTCCAGGGGACCTAAACTGGGGTCCACTGTATATTGTTTTCACAAACCAGCAATTAGAAATGTTTATTACTATTGTTCTACAAATATATACACATATAGTCACTGGACACATTCCTAGAAGTGTTGCAGCTTGTGGGACTCTTTGAAACATGGTGTTATGCACAGTGCTGTTTTCCCCCTCACACATAAACGAGTGTCTCTGCGGTTTTATGGGAGGGGTTGTTCTAGTTGGGGTTGTGCAGGTTGTTGTGGGTGGTTGAAGGTGGCCTTTGTTGTGGATGTGCTGAGTCAGTGGCATGGCTCCCAGCCTGGGTGTTGCTAGTGCCATGACACATTACACTACCACCACCTGCTGCTGCTTTATATTATCCACCCCAAATTTTAACATTACCCATTACCCAAACTGTCTTCCCCACCACCCACATGGAAATAAGTTACTTTTTGATTTTTTTGGGTTACCCTAGGTTCTCACACTTATATTGCTATGTATGATTTTTACCAAACTAATTTTTCCCCTTAAGGAATGATGTAAATTAGATTAGTCCGTTTCGACCCCCAAAAATACACCTAAAAAAAGCACTTAAAATAATAAATTTACATGGGGGTTGGGAGTGTTCAATTTTCCCGGGTCCACTGTAACTGTATTTGTGTATACCTGAATAAACTTACTTATTCTTTGAGACATGGGAAAATGAGTTTCCTCTTTCGTTGGGTACAACTGAAGGAGACGGCCCAGCACCAGAGGTGGAAGGTTTATGGGTCTGGGTTTCATATTTTTTGTATCCTGGGCATTGTTTTTATCACAAACTCCTCAAAACCATGAAATTCATCTTCCCGACACTCCAATCTGTGTTAGAACTATCACTTGGGAAGGGGTGAGTCCCCAAATTTTCCGGGGAAATGAGGTACTGTCTGTATTCCACCCAAGGCATGGTGAACAAGGCGTACTGAATTAGCACTCCCACAATGCACTGCGGCCTCCCCCCAAATTTTTTTTTACTGCGCACACTGATGCGGACCCCTTCTCTCACATGTAGGTCTACCAGCTTTCTCCCACTATATTTGAATCCACTAGAATTTTGGGGTAATTCGGCCGACACTGGCTTCCAAACCGTAATATTACAGGACCGACAGGGAAAAGGGGTTTAAAAGTTTTTTTGATGCTGGGTTTGGGGGGTGATGTCAGAAGTTGTGTCATCAGTGAAATGGTCTAAGTTCTTGCGATACATTTGGAAGGTTGTTGATGTATAAAATAAGAGTAGAAGGTTAAGGCGCTTCCTGTGGAATGCCAATGTCCCGCAGTCTTGATGAGAAGGGTGTGTTCTTTAAAAGACATATTGCTGTTTGTTGTTAAGGTAAGACTTTATGATGCAAGGATACTGTAATGATCAAGTTTGTGAAGTAGGGTGTTGTTCTACCATATCAAAAACCCCTTTCCCTTTGGTCAAAAAGTCCTAATGGATATTCATTTTTTAAGTGCTGTGTAAAGTAGGTGTAGCATTTTTTTAAGTCATTTGTGCTTTTTTTTCTCCTGAAGCCAAACTGGCAGGGGTTGAAATGCTCCGGAGATTTCAAAATAAATCTCCTACATGACCAGGAACACAGGTAACAGAATTCACAAACACTATGAGCAACTGCTTGTTACTACCAATAATATCAAAACCTACAAGAATCTCTGAGACTATTTTATTATTAGACCACATCGGGACTAAATATACCCCCTTAAAATCGGCATAATCACAGACAACACCACAGACCACTATCCTACCTTTCTAAATTAACCTAGGTAATTTCCCCCAAAGATATTACAAAAGTTACCTTCAGACACATAACGAGTCAGCTGTTAATAACTTTATAACACTATGTTTAAACATTGACTGGAAAAAAAGTTGAAACATATTCAGATACTAATGAATATCAATAATTTCCTTAAAAAAACCACCACCTCTATAACAAACATTGCCCTAAAATTACTAAACAGATCACCTAAGAGACTCAACAACCCCTGGCTAACACCCAGCATCCTTAAATCCATTAAAAAAAGGCACCAATATAAAAAACAATACAGAAGGGTCAAAAACCAGAAAATCCAAACGCTACTCATCAATCCTTACCAGCCTGATAAGAAGGAAAAAAAAAAATTGTATTATGAAAACAGCCCATAACATAAAAGGTGATATGAAAAATCCCGGAAAACCCTATCTGCAATTCTAGGAAAAAAAAAAGTACCCAAGAACAATACCATCAAATTATCAAAAACAGATAAACCCCTACTTCACCAACTGAGACAGCAAACAGACTTAATGTTTTCTTCTACACCATAGGAAAGAATCTAGGAGTAAAACCCCAAGTCAACACCCGCCCAACAGACTTCCTCACCAAACCTCCCTGATACCATTCCTAGCTCCTCAACCCAATAGAAGTCTGCCTAATAACACCCTTAAAAAAAGGCAGGAGACATAAACAGCTTATCCCCTTTTTATGTACAAAAAGCTTCACAGGTATTTCCCCTTATTGCAACACTTCAATAAATCCATTGAAACCTCTCCTTCCCATAAACTCAAAATAGCAAGGGCCACCCCGATCCACAAAGGAGGTGATCAAACAGACTTGAATAATTATGGGCCCAATTCAATTTACTGCTTTCTAAAATCTTAAAAAATTCATTCATAGACAGATCTATTCCTACCGTCTCACACAACTTACTCAACCCCGTCAGTTTGGATTCAGGCCCAACAAGAGCACAAATGATGCCTTTAAACCATGCTAGAGTTAATATACACCGCACTTGAGAAGAAAGATCCCACTGGGAATCTTCATTGATCTACGCAAAGTTTTTGATACAGTCACCATGTTTACTGCTCAAAAAATTGAATATGGATAAGGGGCACTCACTCAACTAAAGTCTCCTTAATAACAGAAGCCAATCGTGTACACAAATGGGCGAACTCTTCCACACAACAAATTACAGTCAGAGTCCTCAGGGAAGTGTACTGGGTCCCTCCTATCCCTCATTTACATCAATGACCACCAATGCATCACAATTTCTCAAACCCATATTTTTGCAGATGACAACGTATGTCTTCTCACCCAAATCCAGTCATACGGGCCCAACACTGTTAATGCCGTTAAGAAAATATAACATGGATGACGACAAATGTTACTCTCAATACTGACAAGACCTACTTCATACATTTTGGGAAACAGAGCCACAAATGTTCCACTTAACATAACGCTCAATGGTTCACCCATCACAAGACTCGTAGGAAAAAATTCCCAGGGAATCCTTTACAGTAGCCTTAAATTCCAAACACACACAACAAATTTCCAAAAAATTCAGACAGTAGGCATATTATCAAAAATCGTACTATGTGCCTCAATCAGCCCCCTTGCACTATATTACTACTCATCTACCCTTTTCTCACCTATGGAATCTGTGCTGGGGCAAAAATTAAATCACCTTAGACCACTCATAACCCGAAAAAAAGGGTGCAGTCAGAATGATGATAAAATTCCCCCTCTAGACAGCATACTCCACCAATATTCAAAAACCTAAAACTACTCACCATAAAGAACATTCACACTTTTTCTTGTTCCCATACATAGAACTCTACACTCTAATATAAACCCCCCGCTCAAAATTCTCCTCACCAACTTTAATAGGACCCTTTACCACAACACAAGACACAGATCCTTTTTTATATCCCCCTTCCAATAACCATGTAAAAATTCTATGCACATAAAGGGCCCCAGAATCTGGAATTCATTACCCGTAAATACTAAAATAACCTTTTCTAAAATCATTTTAAGACTCTTCTAAAAACCACCTACTCACCTAAACTAAATACTCATGTTAAAATTTCTTTCAAAAATGTCAATACTATTAATTTCCATCCTACTAAACACGTTACAATGTAAATTTTCATATTGTAATTTTAACAATGTAATATTATTTGTATGTAATTTAAAAATCTAATATTTAAAAAAACAAACTCAATCAATTTTTCGTAATATTATGTACATAGTCTATAAGCCATTAGATTGCTGCCCTTAACCCTTTGTGGGTTGGTCATACTAGTACGTCATTGCAGCCAGGGTCCACGTCTTGTACTCATAAATTTAGCACCTTCAAATCTGGGGAAAAAAAACGGGGCCTACATATGAAAAAATGGGTCTGTGTGGTCAGTGTGTGCAGTATTAAAAAAATTGAAGCACGCAGTGCATAATAAAAAAAAACTGACCTTTTTTTTTTTAAAAAAGCGACTTTGGGGGTATTTTCGAATGGTTTTTTGGGTTTTATTCTGGTTTTCTTGGTCTCATTTGATAGAATGGAAGATATATTATAGAAATAGTGATGATTTTTATTGGTTTTACATGACAAGTACCTTGAAACTGAGTGCAAATTAGCGAAAATGTTCGATTTTTTTTCGATGTTCAAGAAACAAATCATGCCATCGTCCCAAAACACATCAACTGGCGTGTCTAATATTCTTGCACAAGTGCACTGATATTATTTATACCATTTTACAATGATGCAGTTGTATACCTAACAGTAAATCTTCTATTTTTTTAGAAAAATTCAAAATGGAAAGCAAAAGTAATGTAAGAGGGGCCCGGAGCGTGACTAATGAACAGATAAAATGTTATTTGAGGCCAGGAATGTCTGTCTCTTTTTTCTGGACCCCATTTTGAAATTGGCATCTTTTGAAATTTGTGGAAATTCCCAAAATTAATTTTTGACCACCTTTTGGGGAGTTGAAATTGGTAAATTGGCGGTTTCTTATACTCAATTGATGAACAAATAAATTCTAGCGAAATATATAATTTTAGTAGACTGAAACATTGGAATTTGCCGAAAATAAGGCTCAAAGTGGCAAAGCCGATGGAAATATCATCGCAGCTAACCGGGGCATAATTCCGTTAGTTTTCCATCTTTTTAAAATTTTTGGGTGTCGTTATGTTTGGGAAAAAAGATTCTCTATAATTTCATAAAATTTTTTTTTTTTAAACGACCTGAGAACAAGTTTGGGAGAGGGCCCTCGACCCTGAAAGGGTTTGCCATGGCATGTCAGTGGCTCCCCTTGCACTTCAGTTTATGATTGTAATTACAAAATCTATCTAAACTTGCAATGAAATAAATTTTTGAATTTGAATATTGTGTATGGTTTCTCAAAGATTTTGGATAGGATAGGCAAGTTTGATATTGGCCTATAATTGTTTTCATCTGTTGTCTCCATTTTTTTGGGATAACTCTTTTATCTTGAGCAATGTTGGGAAATTGGGGTTTTCTAGTGTTTTTTTAAAAAGTAATGTAATGGTGGGTGAGGGACATGAGCCACTCGTTTGTAAAAAGTGGTGGGACATGAGCAGATGCCCTGATTTTTTTTCAGTGAATTAATAATCAGGGTCATTAGGGCTTGGTTGGAAGATAGGGGGATTTTGGGGAATTTTCCATCTTCACTTGCTCAGGTATTGGTGTTTGGGAAATTTTTCGGGCAAGATTTATCTTTGGTTGAGTAAAGCATTTTCTTGTTAATTTTTTCAAAGGATGGAGTTGGGTTTGTTTGGTTCATTTGGGACAATATCCCCAGCTTTGTTCAGCTTTGGGTGCCCAGGATCTGAGTGTGTGTCTTCCAGGCTTTTTTATCTCCTCTTGTTTCAGTGAATCGATTAGAATAGTACAGTAGTAGTATTTGGTGAGAACTGAATATACTGCTTACTGTTTTTTAGTTATTAAACCCCCCTCTGTATTGTTTTTTCCCTATTGATGTTTCTTATCAATGGATCTTAGAATTTTAGTAAACTGTAGTAAGAAATTTGTTAGAATGCTGTATAAGTTGTCTGTTTGTTTTTATGGGACAATGTTGTACAGTCTATGTATTTGTTTAGAAATAAAATATGTCTATACATTCATTGATACCATTGGGCATTGGAGAATTCTGAGGCCAGTAAATGAGTTTATGATTGCAGTAAATTTCAATGATGCCTCGTCATGGGAAAAAAAAGAGTTCTTGCTATATTCCATTGGTTGCTTAGAAATGCTTTTTGTTGGAAGGTTGGGTAGTGGTCAGTAGTGTTGTCTGTTTTTCCCATTTAAAGGGGAGCTAGTATATTTGTCCATTTATGGTCAATTAAAATTCTCTTGCTGGGCCTTGTTGGTTTTGTTACAGTGGTATGAGTAGTGAATTGTTTATACTTTTAAACCCTTTTCAGGGTCCAGAGGCCAAATTTAAAGTTGTCCGGGTCCAGAAATTTTGAAAAAAAAAAATATTTATTCTTACAAATTAAAGATAATTTTGTAAATAATGACAAAAAAAAACCCGATCAGTATTCCGAGATATAGAGGCGTGAAGTTCCCCAAAATGACCAGGTGGCGTCAACATCCCCCTTCCCAAAGTCCTTTTTTTTTAAATTTTTTTCATATTTTTTCTTTTTTTTCCCTAATTTCCTTTTTTTAATAACTTTTGGGGGCCCTTTAGACATAGTGTATACAGTGGACCCTTGGTTTGTTGAAAATTCATTCCAGAATATTTTTAGTGCCATTACCAAACGAATTTTTTCCCCCTAAGGACAAATGTAAATTAGATTAGTCATTTGAACCCCAAAAATACTTACAGAAGCTCAAAAAATACATTTACATAATTGTTCGATTTTGGGAGGTGAACAAAAACCGAGGTCCACTGTATAATGTAAAACAGGGCCCCCGTAACAAAACTTCTTTCCCGGCCTGCTCAAGTGCCCTTGCAACAATTTACTCCCTTAAGGAATAATGTTAGTGGGTTAGTCTTTTCAGACCCCCAAAAATACACTTCACAACAAAATTTTACTTAAATAATTTACGTTCCGGGGGGGTTTTTTCGGGGTCCACTGTATACACTCATTATTGAACACAATAACTGCACAAAAGTTTTTATTATAATATTGTTTGATTGTTTCCTAATTTCTATATTTATATTTACATATCAGTCATGGACATGTTTCAGAACTGATGAAGCCTGTGGAAGTCCTTGAAACAAAGGGATCTGCACAGGGATCTTACATTCCCCCCATAAACAGAGTGTCTTTTAGTCTTTGTTGCCGTCGTTTTGTTTGTGCACAGACAACACATCTCTTCTGAGCCCATTTCTTCTTAGTTGCAAAAACTTGGAATGATCACCTTCCCCCCCAAACGCTTGGGTATTTCCTGTGGTGCGAGGGCGGTTTTGTATAGCAGGTGTTGTTACCTGGTACTTCATCATTAGTTGTCTGTTGACAGACAGACAAAATTCATCATACGGTGGTCTGTTGCCCGGGCTTTATTTGGGACATATTATATGCATTGAGCATTGAAATGTCCATAAGATTTGAAAAATTTCATGTCCACTTGTAACTCTTCAAACACAATCAAAAGCCAATCTGCATGTCACATTTGTCAACCAAACCCTGTTTTTTTGTATAATCAATCACTGTTACTGGTTTTAGAATAAGTTCATTAGTCACTATCCACCTTTCCACTGTCTTTCATTTCGTTAGGGTGAATGGTTGTCAACAATGTGACATCTCGTTTGTCACCACCACAGTGCCTGCGTTGAACCCAAAGTTTACGATTAGAACCCACTGTCCATACACATCTGTCATGTTCCTCCAAAATCACTAATAAAGGGTTTTTACCAGTTATCAGTATATAATGTATGCCCTTTCCCAAAGGTATGGTGTATCATTTTCTCCTATCCCTGAGATACCCAGTAACATCTGGTATTTTAAATGTTTTATTTCCCCTGATAAAATTTTTCCCAATACCAGGCCACTGTCACAACCCAAGTACAAACAATTTTTTAACCAAGCGTTTCCTCTTTCCGGTATATACTGCTTGACGACAGTCAACCAAACAAAATCAAAAGTCAATTACAAGATTCTTAATGGATAAAAGTATATGTTGAACTTTTTTTTCAGATGCAAAAAAACATTTCTTGTATAACCTGTCATTTCTGTCAGGCCTGGTTTTGTCAGAGAAGTGCAACATACGAAAGTAAGATCCCACTGGAATGATTTCACTGAAGGCGGGAGTACAAATTAGCCAATCTGTGGACCAGTATTTTTTATATTATGCTTATAGACATGAGGCATAAGCATTATTGTTAAAAAAACAAAACATTTCAGCCACAGTTGCTCTTTCCCCGGTTTAGTCTTGACTGGGTATATGATCATATTTCCCAAAATTTGTACTAAAAATCTTTTACTTTCCTGACAATATTTTCCATCAATGGCTGGTCAAAGAATAGTTCAAAAAATTCCAGTTCATTTGCAGTGTTTCCCAAGGGGAAAAAGTTGGTGGGTTCCTTTTAGATCGTCAAACTGATGGGGGTTGGGAACAAAATTAGGATTTTGCTGCCAATCCTAGATGCGGTTTGCTGGGGGATACTGGACAATAAGCTGGTTGTGGGTGGGGGTGGGTGACGCCCGCTTTGTCCTTGATTTGTTTGGGCAGCCGTGTGGGTCCCCGCCTGGGCGGGGGCCATGCGTTGCAATGGCACCACCACCACTATGCCACCATTACCACCACCTACTGATGCCGGGTCTATCCATACCAAGTGTAGCCACATCATCCTCACTTTCCCGTCTATTCCTGGTGTAGGGCCACGGATGTACTCTGGGATGTTCTCCGTCCCCCTTGGGAAATACATATGGAACACTACCTGGGCATGCGGGCGTATTAAAGCTTTACTGGGGAATATGATTCATCACTATCACTACTCGAATGGTCATCAAGAGCAATAAAATCAAAGTCACGTCACTATCATCATCATTACTAAAATCTGAGGCCTGGACGCGAAAAATTTGTTTTTTTTGGGTGAGGTACCACTGAATGCGCCAGCACCCCAGGGAGAAGGTTGAGGATCGCGGATTTTCCGCACTATTTTGATATCCCGATCATTGCTTTGGGCACAAATTGATCAAAAACCCTAGAATTTCTTTTCCTTTTCCCCTTCATCAGAGTCAGAACCTTTTAGTTAGGAAAGGAGACTCCAATTCTCCTCGATGAGATTGCCCCGCAAAGGGATGGTGCAAAGCATGGGGGGCGTTCCCCCAATGCCATGAGGGGGCCTAGATTTTTTGTTTACTGTACCCTTACCACGCAGACCCATTCTCTTAGATGTGGGCCTATCAGCCTTCTCCCCTAAATTTGAGGCCTCTAGAATTTTGGCTAGTACTACGGGTTTTGGGCCCCCAACTCAAAGCCGTAGAACTATGGCATGGACCCCGAAAGGTTTAATGAAATTTTACTGGTTTGGGCATCTGCTAGGGCCCAAAATTAATGTTGAAGTCTCCAGCTAGTAGTAGGTGGTGCTTGTTCATTTGTTTATTTGTTATTAGTGTTTTAGGTTATCACTAAAATTTGGGATATTATATGAGGCATTTTTATATAGCCCCAAACTGTAATAAGATTTTTAAAATTAAATTGAGAATTTGGGAAATATATATTACCATATCACTGTAGCATGTGGTGTCACAACATAATAGTTCATTAGAACAGTAAATGGCAATACCTCTTCCATTTGGTCTGGCCTACAGTTGGGGATTGCTGTGTATAATGGTAGTGTGTAGATGTCCATTGCTTAACCCAGGTTTCAGAAGGTTGTATTACTGAAGGAGAATCTGGTTTTTTATGTAGAAAGCACAGTTGTTTTAGTTGAATGTTAGTTGGAATTTAGACTATAGATTTAGATCTGGGTCGATGTCAGCATTTAGGTAGCAGTGGCAAGGGGGGATTATAGACAGTTAACTGAATTGTAGATGGATGAAAAGTGGTAATAGTAACATTTTTAATACAGGGATGATTGGACAATATTGGAGTTTAGGAATAGTGTTGAGTAAAGTGTAAAAATTAATAAAATAAACAGTGGGCCCGGATTTTGTGATTAACGTTTCCCGAGGGCAACAAACCGAAAAAAAATTAATCAATCTATTTTCCCCATAAGAAATAATGGAAATTCAATTAATCCATTCCCGACACCCCAAAAAATTAAAATAAATATTGTTTACAAATTAACCCTTTTCATGTATATATAAATTACAACTAATACATACAACAGTGTAGTAACAACATAACTTTATTGAAGAGTTGTTGATGTGGAAGATGGAAGGAGGGGGGGGAAAAAGGTATATGTAGTTTTTGGAAGGGGGAACCCCCTTCCTTTTACCTCCCCCCTGCTTTCCTGCTATACCCCCAGCTACACTTCCCCTGCACCCCCCTGCTACATCCCCCCCGCAACCCCCCTGCTACCCCCTCCCTGCCCCCCTCCCCTGCTACACCCCTGCTACACACCCTGCATCCCTGCTACACTCCCTGCATCCCTGCTACACCCCCTGCTCCCCCACCCCATCCCTCACTCCCTGCACCCCTGCTACACCCCTGCAATCCCTGCTACCCCTGCAACCCCCCTGCATCCCTGCTACACCCCCTGCATCCCTGCCCCTCCCTGCCCCCTGCTACACCCCTGCACCCCTGCTCACTCCCCACCCCTGCTACACTCCCTGCATCCCTGCACACTCCCTGCATCCCTGCTACCTCCCTGCACCCCTCTACACCCCCTGCTACACTTTTATCACATTGCTGGCACTAGGAGCTTTCTTTGGGGCCCATGGTGGCTTATTTAGCAGTTGCAAGCACTAAAAACAATGGAATTGCAAATGTATAGTATGAATGCGTGGGTGGCGCTCCCCTGGAAACAAGGCACACTGACTCTGGATGGAGCTTTTTGGGCCCTTTCAGGGAAAAGGGACATGTCCAAGGCAATAGAATTTCCGGCGGATCATCGTTTACCGAAACCCTTATTTTTTTCGGAAAAAAGTTTGTCTTCCCAATTTATCGTTATCAGCAAAAACAAAAACCGGGGGGCCCACTGTAATGCTTGTAATGAAAACTATTAAGACTAGATTATATATCAATATAGCACCTCTTTTAGACTTTTTATTATTTAAAGCTAATATAAAAGCATGTAAGGACAGTAAAAAAATTTTTACAGTTGTATATAAAAGGTGGTTTTTAGTACTTAAAAAAAAAAATAACTGTAAAAAAAAAAACTTTTCAGAAAAATAATGTTTAGTTCTTTACTAAACAAGTTAAAATTTTTGAAACTGAGTGAATACAGTAGACCCCAGTATCGGCTTAATCCGTTCCCGGAGCAGGCTTTAAATCGAACTGGCCGAAAATCGAACCATTATTTCCCCAAAAAAATAATGTAAAACAATTAATCCGTTCAGACACCCAAAAAAATTCACAAAAATTTTTTTTAAAAAATAACATAGTTTTTTATACACAAACAATTATACAAATAGTTATTAGAAAATAAATACAAACATTTAAATAAATTTAATTAAACACATAAAAAAAATTTTTTTCCTTTATTGAAGATTGTTGATGGCATCTGGAAGATAGGGAGGGGGTGAGGGGGGGCTTAGTGTTTAAAGAGAAACCCCACTCCCTGCATGCCCCACCCCCTGCATGCCTGCTACACTCCC
>WNWK01043078.1:0-15680 GCA_009830355.1 Cherax destructor
GTTATTTATTTTGAGTACTGTTATGTATAGTTGTATAAAACCTGTGTGTTGGATATTATTACATCATATAATTGTACGGAGTAAAAACAGTTGAAAGTTAAAGTTACTGAATGAGGAGTGGCGAAGACTATCAGTATTGTATGTTGGGTTAGATATATTTTTAGTATGATATATGATACGACCTTGTTCAGAACACCCAGATTTTATACATGTTCATTTTGTAATTGGTACAATACTAGTTACGCCATGTTGCATATGAACTATATGAATATATATTGTTTGTTTAGATGATGTTTTGACAGGTATGTAAATGTAGGGAGGGAGGGTTACCTTATAAGCAAAGGAATAAGGTACAGGGTTTAGGACCTGCTTTAGTTCTATGTGTTTGTTAGATATATTTTTGCATGTGCCACAGATGCAACCTTGTTACGAAGGGTATTGAATTTGTTTCAAGTGTATTTTGGCTTCATATATAAGTTATACTCATTTATGTATGTCATGTATAGGTTGTTAGTCATACAGGGTTCACGGGATTAATTGGGTGCCATGTATCTAGAGTGTTGTGGTTTATGGCACCTGGTGGTGCGCCATTTTTTCATTGATGTAATACATTGTAATGAAATTTTTAAATAAAATATAAAAAAAAATGCCCATATAAATTAATGCATTATCCATACATAATTCTATAATATATATATAATATGTCTTACCAATATAAACAAAAGTAAAGCCGCAACCGGTACCACTCCGCGTGTTGTGTTCTCACTATTTCATGAAACTAGATTGTTGAAATACTGTACATCATTATCACGCAACCCTGAACACAGTGGTATAAAAGCCGAAACATTAATGCATTAATCTAAAACAATGATGTCATAACCAACAATAAGCCATAGAATCAATACTATATCTATAATATATTTATTTGACATCATGATACATTATGCCTCCACACATCATCATGCCCTGAGACATCCATAATAATATAATGACAATGTTATCGCACTAGTACAATATATGACGTCAGATTAGCCTATACCCTACAATCATCCCCAAGAGTGCCAATGTCTATTTAACAGTAACACAAGAACTAATGTTTTATAATAAGAGTAGTACATTACAGTAATCAAAAGATCAGTTCATACACTTTCATAAAGCCTATCCCAAATTAAAGAATGCATTAACCATACATACTTTCGTAATATGTTTAATATGTCTTATCACTAAAGGAAACTTTGTACCCTGGAATATACCTCATAACAACTGAAACTCTTACAATATTGGTAGGAAAACTATCGTCTGATCTATTTGTTTCCCAACACATTAAAGCAATATAACATAATTTAAGTGCACCATTTGTAGGAACTAGCCTGGGCAGTTCCTATAAGAAACATGACTTGAAAATTGTAAATCATTAATAACACATCCTCTCAACACTTCCGGAAACCCCCGCTGGTGTACTCCATTTCCTTGAACATGTCCTTCGTCACGTCATAATGTTAGTATGGTCCATTCTGATACACACTTTCATCCTCCTATTCCTATACTCCTCTTTTGCGTCAGTTGTCTTTACCCCATCTCTCAATAACAGAGTATATTAGTCTCCAGTCTTCCACCCTCCCCCAGTTTCATACTGCTAGACTCCTAGAAACACATGCAACACAACATCTACCCCCACCCTACCTACTCCTATTCTACAATGAAACCAGTCCATTCCAACACTACATTTAATCATCGTAATAATTTTTCTACTGTTAATGATCTATATCCCTCAGAAAAACTCGATGCCCATTTTCCTCCATATAATATCCTGTTTCTACACATGGACCGATACATACTACCCGCTAATGCTCTTACCCTACAGGCCCCACCCTCCTCCCGCATTCCCCACGATATGTACAAAAAATCCGCGAATGCATACATGATTGCCCTTCCTACCTCCCTCGGTGTTCCCCCCACATCAAAACTTAAAGCCCTCAAGAGTGAAAAATGCCCTCTCCTCCCACTAATACTATCACCCTTGCAAGCCACAGCCTCACCTCCTCTAAATATTCACAAAAGTAGACAGCATGATACGCTGTCTCCTCATCCCCACACCACTGACATGTGTTCGTACTCACCAACGCCATTCTATACAATGCCGACCTTGATGCCAATTTACCCAATAAAAATCTATATACTACTTCCCTAACCCTAGGCCTGAATTGCATCTTTCTAAATTCCCCCCAAATCTCCATCCAATTATAAACCGGAATTTTTTCCTGCACCACCCCTCCCCTTTCACTCCCCTTTCCCAGCCTACCCACCTTTACCCTTTTAGGCTCCCTCGCTGCCAACAACTGCCTTGCCATATCTTCACACACCCGCAGATCCCTCCCCTCCCACCACTTAAATACATCCTCCATGACCCTCCCTACACGTATTCCCCGCACCCCTCCCTTTTCTCAAAAAACACTGTTTTACATACACTGCTTTCACTCTACCTTCCAAGGGAATAAGTCCCAACCCACCTCGTCGGACTTTCATCATGACGATCTCCTTTCTTAGCCATGGCCTTCCATACCCCCACACATACCTTAACACTTTCCTTTGTAATTCCCTTACATCTTCCATCCTCAAAGGATACATGGCAGCCACATTCCACACCTTACTATATACAAGAGTATTCACCACCTCCATCCTCTGCATTAGCGTTATATTTCCCGGCCTCCAACCCCTCATTCTACCAGAGCCCTACTCATCACCTACACAGAGTTTACCTGCCTGGCCTCTTCCACATCTGCCATATACACTATTCCACAAATTTTAATCCTATCCACAGCATTCCATCCATACGCCTCTCCCAAGCCCCCTCCCACCCACATTCTCACTTCCAATAACTTAGATTTTTCACCATTGACCCTCATCCCTGTTGCCGCCCCAAAGGTCTCTATAATACGTCCCGCGTTCGCCAACCCTTCCTCCCCACCCACTAGTACAGTTGTATCATCTACGTACCCCACTATGCCCACACCACAAGCCTCCCCTTTTCCCCTCTCTCCCATGCCTTCCTCTATTAACCTATAAAATGGATCTTGCATACACGCAAAAAGGATTTGTGACAATGGACACCCCTGTCTCAGTCCCCTTTCCATCATCACCTGTCGTCCCAACTTCCCATTCACTTGCACCCGCACCTTTGCAGAACTATACAAAGTCTCTACCCATGCAGCAATTTCCTCCCCATATCCCTGTCTTCTTAACATAATCCTCAACATTCGTCTATCACACAGTCATACGCTTCCTTCCAATCAATTCCCAGAACACCCCCCTTCCTACCCTCAATAAAATCCTTGATTCGACCATGGCCCACATTCATACTTCTACCAGGTATACCGAACTGCCCCTGATGTATTACTTTGACAATCACCAATTTCATCCTGTTACCCAATATTTTAGCAAAAAATTTATAATACCCACACATGAGGGATAAGGCTCTATAATTCCCCAAGGTCCTCCCCCCCCTTTCTTTTGCACCAGAACAACCACCCCCGTACCCTGTGTTTCCCAACTGTCCTTTCTCTTTCATACAATTGAACAAAAGCACCAAACATTCTCGAATGCCTCCCAGTGTACAGCATAGAAGTCATTAGGTATTCCATCTATACCTGGTGCTTTCCTAAGTTAACACCAACTACCTCCTGCTCATTATACTCACTACTCACAGCCTTCCCCACCAGATTCCTCTCACTATACTTCCCCTCCACACCTCTTTTCTCCTCGACAATTCCTCTCAAAACCAAATCACTAATCTTATCCTCCGTCATTCCTAACACTTCCAGCATAGCCTTACTACCATCTGTCGTCACTACACTCCTTCCATGATCATAGCCACCTCCTGCTCTGACACATCTACCACAATGATGGTTTATCTCCATAAGGCCTCTCAGCCTCCTAACCTTATGCGTCAAACGTCATTTTGAATGTCTTTACTACCCTTCAAGTCCTCTATTTTTCCAAACTTACATACCCCTTCCATAACATTCCTGCAGCTGAGCCTCTGAATACTTCTGAAGACCAAACTTCCACGCAGCCTCCTCCTTACCTCTATTTCTGTAAAATCCCTGATTCTCTCTTCCACATGTTTCCCACCATTCCAGAAAATCCTTCTCCGTTCCCTGCCCCTTCTATCCATAATGACCCCCACCATTCAGCAAATAATCTCTGCTCCTCCTCTCCCCGCAGCAAACGTACATTCATCATCCAAAAACTACTGTACCTGCATACCATTCCCTCCCACGTTACCTCCACTAAAACACCACGATGATCTGAAAAACCAATATCTAGCGTGCGAACCCTTCCCACTGTAACATCCTTTGTGACATACACATGATCGAATCTGGCAGCATACCCTCTCCTCACGAAGGTATGCTCTACTCCCCAACCATCTCCCCTTACTACATCTAAAACCCCCACCTCCCTCAATAATGTACACAAGACCCCTAACTCGCAACCTGCCCCTCTAGTTTCAACATCTTTTTTCTTAATACAATTCCAGTCGCCACCCAACAATGTAATCATCCGCAGCCCTCTCAAATAAAAAGTCAAGACATCCCTCACAAACTCCTTAATTCTACGATTACTGTCAGCAGGCATGTAAATACCTACAAAGCAGACCCATATGCCTCCCAAAACTCCATCCACCATCACTATTCTCCCTCCTCCTTCCTCCCAAGCTAACAATCGGAAGGGACTGGATTCTTTCACACCCACTGCTACCCCGCCCTTGAACTTCCCCAAGCTACCTGCAAACATTTGATACCCCTTTAATCTCAAATCTCTACACACCAAAAGTTATGCTCTTGTATGAAACACACATCTATGTCATATCGTCTCAGTATTACTTCCATCCAACTACGCTTTACTTCAGCCCTAAGGCCATTTGCATTTATATTTAAACACTGGAATATGCCATCGGGGGCTTTCCCCTGTGTTTCAGTGGTCTACCTGTGGCACTCTTCACTATATTACCTTTATCCCTGTCTTGTCTCACACCATGTACCCCTGCCCTCCCCTGGGCTCCCACTTTCCCTTTCCCTGGCACCCCCACCCATACCTTCTTGCTTGAACGCTGGGCAGGTGTTAGAACATAATCATCCGATGTTTTGCCCGCCCTCTTTCTAGATTTAACCCCAACCTCCATCTCATCCATGTTCACTTCCTCTTCCCTATGCACAATGGCCTCCACCTCTTGCTTCTGTAGCCTGTCTACCCCATCCTCTAACACACTAACAGCCTGTATAAGCCTTTCCTCCTCTCCCTGCAATATCCCTCCGTTCCCGAGGCATCCACCTCCGAACCAGCCAGAAAAGTGCTTATCATCTCTTGCACTGGTTTCGCAATTCCTCTTGTTGCACACTCTCCACCATCCCATCAGTCTCAAGTACATGTTTCGACTCACCCACTGGCGAAGCACCCAGTGCTTCAGGGTGTGTCACACAACGGTCCCCCACTCCTTGTACTACATCCGCCCAACTGGCATTACCCATCTCCACCACATTCACAGGTATAGGTTCCTCAAAAGAGGATTGTACCTCAGGTACATTAGGAGCCAACATTCTTGGCGCCATGGCTGTGGGACACCCTACGCCATATGGTCATAAGCCCCACACACTCTACAAGTCTTACGCTGTCCTGCGTAAGTGGCGAAAACTTGCATTCTAAAGTCTTCCAGCATGACATATGACAGTATGGGGCATTTTAAGGACATTTTAAAGTGTAAGAGCCCTCAGGCAATTCAGCATAAATTCCGTCTGACCACTGCCCCATTGTTGTTGTGTGCACAACACCATATTGTTGAAACACCTCACTAATGTCCTCTCCAATGGCCTCAAAAGGCACGTTTCGCACACGAACATAAGTATAGTAGGTCGAGGCATCCCTTAGCCTGACCTCTAATCCAGTGTTGATGATGATACATTTCTCCTGGAAGCGCTCCATTGTCTTCTCTTCAAGCCATTCAAGGCAACGCCATAAAGGTCATCATTGATAACACCAAAAGTGTCACAGATAACCGCTGGCAGCAAAACAGAAGCATTTGCTGGGTAGATAGCTTCCTGTAGAAACTCAACTCACACCTTGTTGCTTCTCCTCATCCTACTGGTAGCCATCTTGCAGAAAAACAGAAGGTGTGTCAAGAGCAAGTCAGGAGCAACTGCGCAGCACAACCTCTCGGCCCGAGAGCGAAGAGGTCAATGAACTTTGCATTAACTAGGAGAAATCAGAGTGAAGAGACCTCACAAGCAGTGTTCCACAGGGGTCAGTGTTGAGCCCTTGTTGTTCACAATTTACGTAAAAGTAATAGATGAGGGAATAAATAGGGACGTAAGCAAGTTTGCCGATGACACCAAAATAGGTCATTGAATTAATTCTGACGAGGATGCTAGAGCACTACAGGAGGATCTTCTAGCTCTACCTCTGTTATCCTCTCCATCCCTGGCTACTCTCTGCTCCAGCAACACCTGCCCTGCAGTGCTGTATGACCCTGTGGGTTTAGTACTTGGTTTTGATTATAATAATACAGGATTTGAATAGACTGATACAGTGGTAGGAGAAGTGGTAAATACAGTTTAATGTAGACAAATGCAAAGTTCTAAGCATTGGAAAGGAAAACAACCCTGACACTTATAAACTAAATAATGTAACTCCTAATGACTCTGATTGTGAAAAAGAATTAAGAGTTCTAGTTAGCAGTGTGTAAGTGTTCACAATAAAGTGAATAGAATTATTGTCTTCATATCAAGAAGGATAACTAACAAGAGTCCTTTGGTTATTCTTCAATAACACCGTAGCAATTGCATCTGCTAGAAAAATGACAGGATGGATAATGAGAACCTTCAAAACCAGTGATGCCAAGCCCAAAAACACCCCCCTTCCATGTCTGCGTCTGTCCTTACTTCAACTTGCATCCTCCTAACTAAACCCAATCTCTATGCCCACCCGAGACCCAAGGTCGTCCCCCCCATTCACACAGACATATCACTACTTACACACACCTAACCCCACACATCCCTGCCACCCCTCCTAAAACCCAACCTTTCCTCCGACCAGTCCCCTGTCATCGGCAGCCCATCCCTCTCCTCAACACATCCAAAGACATCAACCTATAACCCGCCGAAAAAGCCCCTTTCCCACGTCTCCCATACAGCTTCTGGTTCCTACAGCGCATCCTATAAAAACGAGCTGCCAATGCCTTGATTTGAACCGCCCGCTGCACCTCCCTCGTACCCCAGGAAACATGTATAAAATCCAAGACTAGATACACCAAACCCCTTCGAACGTCGTCCAGACAGCCTCCAAAATCCAAACTCAAGTCCCTTAATAGCAAACCCCTCCCCTCCCACGCCCCTAACTACCCTTCCAAACCATTCCTGCACTCCATCCAACCCTTTACAGAAAAATAGGGAATGATACACGTATCCAAAGACTCGCAATGAGGACACAACCCATCCCCTACTAAACCCATGCAGAAAAGATGTGCCCGCGATGCTAAAATGCCATGCAGGAAATGGTATCCAGTTTCCCTCACCCTCGATGGCACTTTCAACTTTCGTAACCAGTACCACACCCGCTTCCAGTCATACAGTGGGAACTCCGCTTTTCCATATACTACCTCCTTGTTGTCCCCCACCCTATCGAGCTTACTCACCTTAAACTTCCCAGGGTCCCTCACAACCAACAATACCCTTAAGATCTCCTCACACACTAAAACATCCCTACCTCCCCACCACCTCTGCACCACCCACATAACCTGATCTACCCGTGCCCCACGATATCCCTCAACCAGAAATTCCTGCTTCACATAAATACCCAATAATCTATGATGCAAGGGTATTAACCCCAACCCCCCTAGCCCCACCCTTGTCATTACTATTCCCTGATTCAACCAGTGCCTACCATAACCCCAAATAAACCTCAAGACTCTCTTCTGCAATCTTGCAATATCCTCATCAAGAAAAGGGTACACTGCACCCACGAACCACAACCTACTATATATGAGCGTATTAACAACTATTACCCTTTGCAAAAGGGTCACCTGCCCAGGTTTCCATCCCCCCAATCGTGCAAGAGCCGCATCTACAACCACCCCTGAATTAATTCTTCGTGCCAATTGAACATCCCTACTAAAAGACACCCCACATATCTTTAAACTGTCTGCTAGCACCCACCCACACCTTCCCAATGCCCCCCTACCCACGTACCCACCTCCATCAACTTTGACTTTGCTCTATTTACTCGCATCATCGTAGCTCTCCCGAAAACCTCCACAATCCTATCCACATTCGATAAACCCTCCTCACTGCCCACCAGAATTGTAGTGTCATCAACGAAACCCACAATTCTGGGGGCAATCCTAGAATCCCCCACCTTAACCCACACCCCCTCCCTTACCAACCTATAAAAGGGGTCCTGAAGACACAAAAAGAAGCTGCGACAAGGGACATCCATGTCACAGCCCCCTCCCCATGCTCACTGCCTCCCCCAACTTCCCATTAACCTGTACCCTGAACTGCGCCCCCTCATAAAGCACACTCGCCCAACCCACCACCTCATCCCCAAACCCCTGCCTCTTTAAAATGTCCCACAACATTCCCCTTTCCACCCTATCATATGCTGTTTCCCAATCCAAGCTAAGGACACCCCCTCCCTTCCGCCCTTTCACAAAATCCCTAATTCATAGATGCCCCATCTGCATAATTTGTCCCAGTACCCCAAATTGCCCCCCATCCAACAATCCTTCCAAGACCCCCTTCATGCAATTACCCAAGATTTTGGCAAAAATCTTGTAGTCCACACAAAGAAGAGTAATCGCCCTAAAACCTTTCAAAGTATCACTATTCTGACCCTTGGGAATCAAAACCACAATCCCCGTCCTTTGCTTGACTCCCATCTTACCCTCCACCTTCATGGCATTAAACACTCTCAGCAACACCTCCCTCATCACCTCCCAATGCCTAATGTAAAAATCTCCAGGAATCCCATCGATGCCGGGCGCCTTCCCTAAATGTTACTCCCGCACTGCTCTCTCTACCTCCTCCTCCGTAATGTCTCCTTCCAACCCCACCCTCGCATCCCCACTTAACCCTCCATGATGCCCTCCAAAACCATACCCCCCGCATCCACATCACGTTCCAATCCTCCCATTTTCCGACGAAACCAGTGCTCAGCATACCCACACATTCCTTCAGTTGTGTTCACCACCTGTCCCTCCCAATACCCACCCATTTTCTCCTCCACCCTCAATGACATAACCATCATTTTCTTTCGTCAACCCTGAAATTTGTGCAATACCAAAGCTGATGGCTTGTCCCCCTACAAAACGTCTTCCACTCCACCTCTAATCCTTATAGCTTGAAATCTCTTGTTCTGTATATCCCTCAACTTCCCACATAAATTTTCAATTTCCCCCTGCCTCTGCCAGCCCATTCCCCCACAGCAATCCTTCAGCTGCGGCTCCAGGTATTTCTGTTTCCCAAAACGGTACCATGCATCCTCCCTGCCCACCCTCTGATAAAAGTCCCTAATAGCCACCTTCGCTTTCCCATTCCACCAATCGACCACATCAACAATACCCCTCCCCTCCCCCCCACAGCCTTTCCCACTAATCCACAAAAATCTCCCGGTGCCCCTCCCCACTCATTAACCATGTATTCAATTTCCAATAACCTGGATATGTTGCCACAGCCCCCTCCCACCCAAGCTCCACTAACACACCCCTGTGATCTGAGAGCCCTGCATCCAGACAACTAACTTGTCCAACCTGCACCACCCTTGATGCATATATTCTATCTAACCTTGCCGCGTATCCCCTTTGAAAAAACGTAAAATCCAAATCCCAACCCCCACCCCGTACTATGTCCTTAACCCCAACCGCCCCCAAAACCTCCCTCAATACTCTCAAAACACAACCAGACCCATGCGGTTCAACATCTTTCTCCTGAATCACACAATTCCAGTCCCCAGCTATGACTGCTACCATTGGCAATCCCCTCAGAGCATACACCAATTCATCTCTAACAAAATCTTCCTTACATTGACGATTATGCACCGCCGGCATATACACACCAACCAAACCAATCTGGACATCATCCCACACCCCTTCCACCCTCACGATTCTCCCGCCCCCCTCTTCCCAAGCCTTTAAACGAAAAGGACTGGTCTGACTTATTCCTATGGCAACCCCACCCTTGAGACTTTCCGAACTACCCATATACATCTCATTTCCATTCAGCCTTAAGTCACATCCACACCTAAAATTGTGCTCCTGGAGGATGCACATATCAACTCTCATGAGTCTCAAAGTCATCTCAAGCCACCGTCTCTTTACCTCCATATGGAGGCCATTTACATTTATGTTTAAACACCTGAATATACCAACGGGGGTTTACCTTTCGACTTTGCTACCCTAGGTGCACCAACAGCAGCCGGTACCTCCTTTCCACCACCTCCTTCATACCCTTCCTTCCAAACTTCTCATCGGAGTACAAAACTAATTCCAACCACACAATAGAGCGAAAAACTAATGTGATCATGTCAGAGGATCTCACCTTCAAGGACCATAACACCGTAGCAATCGTATCTGCTAGAAAAATGACAGGATGGATAATGAGAACCTTCAAAACCAGGGATGCTAAGCCCATGTTGACACTTTACAGATCGCTTGTTCTATCTAGGCTGGAATATTGCTGCACACTAACTGCACCTTTCAAGGCGGGTGAAATTGCTGACCTTGAAAATGTGCAGAGAACCTTCACGACACGCATAACTGCGATAAACCACCTCAATTACTGGGAACGCTTGAAGTTCCTAAACCTATACTCTCTAGAACGCAGGCGGGAGAGATACATTGTTATATACACGTGGAAAATTCTCGAGGGATTAGTACCAAACTTGCACACGAGAATCACTCCCTACGAAAGCAAAAGACTCGGCAGTCGATGTAACATCCTCCCAATGAAAAGCAGGGGTGCCACTAGCACGTTGAGGGACAACGCAATAAGTGTCAGGGGCCCAAGATTGTTCAACTGCCTCCCAGCATACATCAGGGGGATTACCAACAAACCTCTGGCTGTCTTCAAGCAGGCACTGGACAGGCACCTAAAGTCGGTACCTGACCAGCCAGGCTGTGATTCGTACGTTGGACTGCTTGCGGCCAGCAGTAACAGCCTGGTTGATCAGGCTCTGGTCCAACATGAGGCATGGTCACAGATCGGGCCGCATGGGCGTTGACCCCTGGAATTCTCTCCAGGTAAACTCCAGGTAATAAACCTTATTTCTACTCACAATAATTATTTCAATGACTACTAATACTAGAAAAATACTCAGACACAAAAAAATGACCTTTATACACTATATTACAGATTAACAACAATTCTAGAGAAAAATATTGGAACATACAATAACAGAACAGCAGAATGTGAAGATGGTCACAGTTCAAATACATTTCTTGAGTTAACAGCATTTACAGTAAAGGATATTTTCAAAACATGTACAGATGCAACAGCAATAATAATAATAATAATAATAATAATAATAGTAATAATAATAGTAATAATAATAATACATATTCTCAATTAAACATTTCACTTGTTCTGCATTACATTTCAATACAACAATTTTAATAGAAGACATTACTTATCTAGTCTTTTAATTTAATTAAACTGCATTTATCTCTTTCACCTGAGTTACAGAGCTATGCACATAGTAAATAGGTAAGGATATAGACAAGAAATACATGTGCCTAGGACAAAATGGCAACTAACTAATGCACCCAAACACACACACTAATGCACCCAAACACACACACTAATGCACCCAAACACACAATAATGCACACAAACACACACACTAATGCACCCAAACACACAATAATGCACCCAAACACACACCCTAATGCACCTAAACACACACTCCCATCCACTACTTTTCATACACATAAACCCACACTCACACAGTCCCCCCCCACACACACACACACATTCCCACAAAAAAAAACCACACACACTCCCCCATTCGCTCCCCTCAATCCCCCAATCGTCCCCTCAATCTCCTCCCCTCTTCCACCTCACTCCCACCACTCCTCACTCACTGCCCCCCACTCCCCCTCTCTCTCCGGCTATACATACACACAAATATTCACACACACACACATACACTCCCCATTCGCTCCCCACTCAATCCCCCAATCGCCCCTCATTTTCCTCTCCTCTCCCACCTCACTCCCCCACTCCTCATTCACTGCCCCCACTCCCCCTCCCTCTCTCCCTCTCTATACATACACACAAATATACACACACAAACAAACACCAAAGCGAGTCCTTGGTTTACCCGAAGGTGCTGGGAGGCAAAGACTAAGTGCACTAGAGAATGGAAAAAGTACAGAAGACAAAGGACCCTGGAAAATAAGGAGATTAGTCGGAGAGTCAGAAACGAGTATGCACAGATAAGGAGGGAGGTCCAGCGACAGTACGAAAATGACAGCATCGAAAGTCAAGTCTGACCCGAAAATGCTGTATAGCCACATTAGGAGGAAGACAACAGTCAAAGACCAGGTGATCAGGCTGAAGAAGGTGGGGAACTCACAAGAAACTATCAAGAGGTATGTGAGGAGCTCAACACGAGATTCAAGGAAGTATTTACAGTGGAGACAGGAAGGACTCAGGGAAGACAGAACAGAAAGGGACACCAACAAGGAATATACCAACAAGTGTTGGGTGACATACACACAACTGAGGAGGAGGTGAAGAAGCTCCTAATTGACCTTGATACCTCAAAGGCGATGGGACTATACATCTCCCCATGGGTCCTTAGAGAGGGAGCAGATATGCTGTGTGTGTCACTAACCACAATCTTTAACACATCACTTGAAACTGAGCAACTACCTGAGGTATGGAAGACGGCAAATGAAGTTTCCATTTTCAAAAAAGGAGACACAAAAGAGGCACTAAACTATAGACCAGTGTCACTGACGTGTATAGTATGCAAAGTCATGGAGATGATTATCAGGAGGATTGTGGTGGAGCACCTGGAACGGAACAAGATTATAAACGACAACCAGCACAGATTCATGCGGGGTCCCACAGGGGTCAGTCCTACGACCAGTGCTATTTTTGGTATATGTGAATGACATGATGGAAGGGATAGACTCAGAAGTGTCCCTGTTTGCAGATGATGCGAAGTTAATGAGGAGAATAAAATCAGATGAGGATCAAGCAGGACTTCAAAGAGACCTGGACTGGCTTTTCGAATTTAACTCCACCAAATGCAAAGTCATGAAGATCAGGGAAGGGCAAAGAAGACCGCAGACAGAGTATAGGCTAGGTAGCCAAAGCCTGCAAACCTCACTCAAGAAAAAAGATCTTGGGGTGAGTAAAACACCGAGCACGTCTCCTGAAGCACACATCAACCAGATAACTGTTGCAGCATATGGGCACCTGGCAAACCTGAGAATAGCGTTCCGATACCTTAGTAAGGAATCGTTCAAGACACTGTACACCGTGTACGTCAGGCCCATACTGGAGTATGCAGCACCAGTTTGGAACCCACACCTGGTCAAGCACGTCAAGAAATTAGAGAAAGTGCAATGGTTTGCAACAAGGTTAATTCCAGAGCTAAGGGAATGTCCTACGAAGAAAGGCTAAGGGAAATCGGCCTGACGACACTGGAGGATAGGAAGGTTAGGGAGACATGATAACGACATACAAAATACTGCGTGGAATAGACAAGGTGGACAGAGACAGGATGTTCCGGAGAGGGGACACAGAAACAAGGAAGTTGAAGACTCAGATGAGTCAAAGGGATGTTAGGAAGTATTTCTTCAGTCAGAGTAGTGAGGAAGTGGAATAGTCTAGCAAGTGATGTAGTGGAGGCAGGAACCATACATAACTTTAAGATGAGTATGATAAAGCTCATGGAGTAGGGAGAGAGGAACCAGTAGCGATCAGTGAAGAGGCAGGGCCAGGAGCTGAGTCTTGACCCTTGCAACCACAATTAGGTGAGTACACACACACACATACACTCACACACACAAATACACACACACACACACACACACACACACACACACATACACACACACACACTCACACACACACAAATACACACACACACACACATACAAATAAATGTGAAGAGTGGCATGAAAGAATCAAGGAGATATCCCCAGACATCATAGCAGTCACAGAAACGAAACTCACTGGGATGGTAACAGGCACAGTCTTCCCACCCGGATATCAGTTCATGAAGAAAGATAGAGGGAGCAGAGGGGAGGAGTTGCACTACTCATTAAAAACGTTGATGATTTGAGGAAATGGAAGGAATGGACAAAATTGGCAAAAGGAATTACATAGTAGGTACAGTTCAGTCTGGGGGACATAAGGTAGTCATTGCAGTGATGTATAACCAACCACAGAACTGCAGGAGGACAAGAGAAGAATATGAAGAGAGCAACAGAGTAATGGTGGATGCACTAGCTGAAGTGGCCAGAAGAGCTCACATGGGTAGAGGAAAGTTACTAGTTATAGGCAATTTCAATAACAAGGAGATTGATTGGGAAAACCTGGAGCCACATGGGAGTCCTGAAACATGGAGAGCCAAGATGATGGATGTGGTACTGGAAAACCTCATGCATCAACATGTTAGGGACACTACCAGAGAGAGAGGGGGGGATGAACCAGCAATACTGGACCACGTGTTCACCCTGAGTAGCTCGGACATTGAAGACAACTCGTGAAAGGTACCTTACCTGGAGTTAACCTGAGAGGGTTTCTGGGGTCAACGCCCCCGCAGCTCAGTCTCAGACCAAGCCTCATGGTGGATCAGGGTCTGATCAACCAGGCTGTTACTGCTGGATGCACCCCAGACTGACATGCAAACCACAGCCTGGTTGGTCAGGTTCTGACTTTCGGTGCCTGTCCAGTGCTTTCTTGAAGACAGCCAGGGGTCTATTGGTAATTCCCTTATGTATGCTGGGAGGCAGTTGAACAGTCTTGGGCCCCAGACACTTATTGTGTTGTCTCTCAAAGTACCCATGGCACCCCTGCTTTTCATTGGGGAATGTTGCATCTCCTGCCAAGTCTTTTGCTTTCATAGGGAGTGATACACACACACACACACATACAAATAAATGTGAAGAGTGGCATGAAAGAACTGGGCGAGATATCCCCAGACATCATAGCAGTCACAGAAACGAAACTCACTGGGATGGTAACAGGCACAGTCTTCCCACCCGGATATCAGTTCATGAAGAAAGATAGAGGAGCAGAGGGGGAGGATGCACTACTCATTAAAAAAACGTTGATGATTTGAGTGGAAATGGAAGGAATGGACAAATTGGCAAAAGGAATTACATAGTAGGTACAGTTCAGTCTGGGGGACATAAGGTAGTCATTGCAGTGATGTATAACCAACCACAGAACTCAGGAGGACAAGAGAAGAATATGAAGAGAGCAACAGAGTAATGGTGGACGCACTAGCTGAAGTGGCCAGAAGAGCTCACATGGGTAGAGGAAAGTTACTAGTTATAGGCAATTTCAATAACAAGGAGATTGATCGGGAAAACCTCGAGCCACATTTGGGAGTCCTGAACATGGAGAGCCAAGATGATTTGACGTGGTGTACTGGAAAACCTCATGCATCAACAT
>WNWK01043079.1:0-15680 GCA_009830355.1 Cherax destructor
TTTTTGGCTTGCATTACCCACTTTCTACTCTCCTCAGCTATCCTCTTCTCCATTCCCTCGCTGATCACCAATAGCTTCCTCTCCCATTCCTTTTCCCTTTCATCGAGCTCCTCGGTGATCACCAATATCTTCCTCTCCACTCCTTCTCCCTCCTAGAAATTTCCTCCTCCACTGTTGCCTTCCTGATCGGCCATCTTCTTCCTTGTAGACACCCCCTGAGCCACCCATCTTCCCACTGAGTCCTTTGTGGCTGTATTGAGGTGTCAGGAGAAAGGAGTAAGAGGGGTAAGGAAGGGTTGAGGGAGAAACGGAGAAAGGATAGGGATGGGGTGGGGAGAGAGCTAGCTTAGAGGAAATGTAGAAGAGGGTGGATAGAGGAGAGAGAAAGAGGGCAAGAGGGAAAGGGAGAGAGAGAGGGAGGTAGAGAGGTAGGAAGATAGATAGGTAGAGGGAGAGAGAGGTAGGTAGAGAGATGGAGGAAGATAGAGATAGAGGGAGAGGGAGGAATAGGGGGTGGAAGAAAGAGAGGGAGGGAGAGGGGGAGGGAGGGATATGGAGGGGAGATGGGGGAAGAGGGAGGTATAGAGAGGGGTTTGTGTGTGTGTGTGAGTGTGTGTGTGTGTGTGTTAGTCACCATTTTGTCCTAGGCACATGTCGATTAGACACTAGGCCATATATATATATATTTATATAATATATATATATATATATATATATATATATATATATATATATATATATTTAGTGTGTGTAAGGTAACACTTCGAAATGTTTCGGCCCCGTCGGGAATTGAACCCGGGCCCTCCGTGCGTGAAGCGATCGGGGTGTACTCACCTATTTGTCACCTTTGTGGTTGCAGGGGTCGATTCATAGCTCCTGGCCTCGCCTCTTCACTGATTGCTACTAGGTCATCTCTCTCCCTGCTCCATGAGCTTTATCAAACCTCGTCTTAAAACTATGTATGGTTCCTGCCTCCACTACGTCGCTTTCTAGGCTATTCCACTTCCTGACAACTCTATGACTGAAGAAATACTTCCTAACATCCCTTTGACTCATAGGAGTCTTCAACTTCCAATTGTGACCCTTGTTTCTGTGTCCCCTCTCTGGAACATCTTGTCTCTGTCCACCTTATCTATTCCTCGCAGTATTTTATATGTCGTTATCATGTCTCCCCTAACCCTCCTGTCCTCTAGTGTCGTCAGGCCGATTTCCCTTAACCTTTCTTCGTAGGACAATCTCCTTAGCTCTGGGACTAGTCTTGTTGCAAACCTCTGCACTTTCTCTAATTTCCTGGCGTGCTTGACCAGGTGTGCGTTCCAAACTGGTGCTGCATACTCCAGTATGGGCCTGACGTATATGGTGTACAGAGTCTTGAACGATTCCTTAGTGAGGTATTGGAACGCTATTCTTAGGTTTGCCAGCCGCCCGTATCCTGCAGCAGTTATCTGATTGATGTGTGCCTCAGGAGATGTGCTCGGTATTATACTCACCCCAAGATCTTTTTCCTTGAGTGAGGTTTGCAGTCTTTGGCCACCTAGATTATACTCTGTCTGCGGTCTTATTTGCCCTTCCCCAATCTTCATGACTTTACATTTGGCAGGGTTAAATTCAAGGAGCCATTTACTGGACCAGGCTTGTAGCCTAGTCCAGGTCTCTTTGTAGTCCTACCTGGTCCTCAACTGATTTAATTCTTCTCATTAACTTCACATCATCTGCAAACAGGGACACTTCTGAGTCTATTCCTTCCGTTATGACATTCACATATACCAAAAACAGTACAGGTCCTAGGACTGACCCTTGTGGAACCCCACTCGTCACAGGTGCCCACTCTGACACCTCGTCACGTACCATGACTCGTTGTTGCCTCCCTGTCAGATATTATCTGATCCATTGCAGTGCCTTTCCTGTTACGTGTGCCTGATCCTCTAGCTTTTGCATTAACCTCTTGTGAGGAACTGTGTGTGTGTGTGTGTGTGTGTGTACTCACCTAGTTGTACTCACCTAGTTGTGGTTGCACGGGTCGAGTCACAGCTCTTGGCCCCGCCTCTTCACTGGCCGCTACCGGGTCACTCTCCCTGCGCCATGAGCTTTATCATACCTCTTCTTAAAGCTATGTATGGAACCTGCCTCCACTACATCGCTTACCAAACTATTCCACTTCCCGACCACTCTGTGACTGAAGAAATACTTCCTAACATCTCTGTGATTCATCTGAGTCTTCAACTTCCAACTGTGTCCCCTTGTTGCTGAGTCCCCTCTCTGGAACATTCTGTCTTTGTCCACCATGTCAATTCCTCTCAGTATCTTATAGGACATGCCACTTAGCTCTGGGACTAGTCTTGTTGCAAACCTTTGCACTTTCTCCAGCTTCTTTACGTGCTTGGCTAGGTGTGGGTTCCAAAATGGTGCTGTATACTCCAGTATGGGCCTAACGTACACAGTGTACAGGGTCCTGAACGATTCTTTATTAAGATATCGGAATGCTGTTCTGTTCTGTGTGTGTACTCACCTAATTGTGGTTGCAGGGGTCGAGACGTGTGTGTGTGTTTGTGAGTGTGTGTGTTTGTGTGTGTGTGTGTGTGTTTGTGAGTGTGTGAGTGTGTGTGTGTGTCTGTGTGAGTGTGTGTGTGTGTGTCTGTGTTCTCATCTATTTCTCCTCACCTGTTTGTGGTTGCAGGGGTCGAGTCACAGCGCCTGCCTCTTCACTGGTTGCTACTAGGTCCACTCTCTCCCTGCTCCAAGAGCGTTATCATACCTCTTCTTAAAGCTGTATATGGATCCTGCCTCCACTACATCACTCTCCAGCTTGTTCCACTTCCTGACAACTCTAAGACTGAGGAGATACTTTCTAACATCCCTGTGACTCATTTGAGGTTTCAACTTCCAGTTGTGACACCTTGTTGCTGTGTCACATCTCTGAAATATTCTGTCCCTGTCCACCATGTCAATCCCTCTCAGTATTTTATACGTCTTTATCATGTTCCCTCTTTCCCTACTCTCCTCCATTGTTGTTAGGTTGCATCCATTTTACCTCCCCTTGAAGGGCATACAGGACTAGTCTTGTTGCAAAACCTTTGCATTTTGTGGATAAATTTTTTCCAGGAAGGGGAGGGTTTCAGCCCTTTCAGCCTTCTGAGGGATTCAGCCCACCAGAGGACTGATAGCCTTTCTTGCTTGTTTAATTTGTAACACATGTTCGTACCAGCGTGTGTCATAGCCACGGCTTGCAACCAGTGTGGGTTAATGAGCGAAAATTAATCTCTTACCGTAGCAGGAAAATTAATGAAAACCCTGCACCCACTATTTGCAATTTGAGGCTAACATAAACTGTCATCTATGCCGAGACAACGAGAAATCAAGCATCTTTTATTTCTTCCCATTGCAGTTTGGCAAGGAAGGGAAAACTGCTGGAATCAGCATAGCCTTTGTAGCTAGAGACGCCCAGGGCAGCCACAGGTGGAGAGGGGAGACTGCGTTAAGAACTGGAACGAGGAGTGTATTTGTATTACCCAAAGGAACTATAACGGTGCGTTCTCGACCTCTCAGACAATCTCACCAACCACGGTAGAACAATTACAGTGTAGTGTACCGTGTGTTAAGAACTATTTCATAGATCATCAGTGCACCGTAGGACACTTCTTCTTGAATCAAGACAACAATATCGGGTTACATTTCTGCTACAAGCCAGAAGAAGTCCTGCCCAGTTGCCGAGTACTGATGACGCCTCACTTAAGGGCACCAGTAGGTTTGAGTACAATTGTACAATTGAGTACAAGATCTTAGACTTCACCTTACGAAACAGACAAAGCAAATGCGATACTAATTATGGACAAGGTAGATTATGTGGTCTTGGAATTAAAGGCAGACCTGAAAGGAAAGGTGAAGACAGTTTGTGTTGCATGCTACGACGAGTATCTTAGCAGGATAACACTGAGATGATTGTCTTGTGTTTCCTGGGACTGAGGAAGTTGAATTTGCAGGTGGATTGAAAATTTCATGTAATTATATCAAATGAGTTTTGAAATACCTAAGTGGAGAAACCTGGGTGTGTGAATTATCACTCTATGATGTACAAAAAAATGAAACCAAGTGGAACAAGAATGTTTCTTTCCCTCCTCCTGCTTCACCTCCTCGTATTCCTCTTCCTCCTGCTTCTTCTCCTCCCTTTTCTCCTCCTCCTAATCCTCCTTCTCCTTCCTCTTCCCGTGGGAGGAGATTTAAACATCTCTTGTATAGAGACTTGAGTAGAGATTAATCTCATTTATTATCAAAGAAGGAAAGGTAGTAATTCTGGATAATGTAAATCAATGAATTGTAACTAAATGAAGATCAGTCATCAATGAATGTAGTGAAATTATATATTGATGATGATGCAAGTAAATACAGGTATTAATGAAAATAAAATGTTTATACTGAACGTGTCGTGAACACATTATTATGTAGTTTGTAGTTAATATTAGATTTTGTGGTGTAAATGATGGATTTGTGAGCCTATGATATATAATAAAGCTGTGAAATTCTATATAATTTTCACCCATCATCGTAGTAATAGAGGTTTATTGATTTAGAATACTTAAAAATAATGTGAAACAGATCCCCTAGGAAAGGCCATCATGGGGCACTGAGGATGTACTTACATAAATGGTATGGTAATAACAAAAATGTGTGATCTTTAAGATCTCTTGCAAAATATGAGGCACTGTATGGGAAGTGATCCTTTATTAAGGAACTGAATGTGAAAAGTATTGGGGTTTCGCTGCAGATCTATGTGATGGTTTATGGAGAGTGAACCTTGATAAAAGAGCTAAATATATAAGTTCTTTTATTAATCTGTGTAAGGAATGAACTTCCAATAAGGAATTAAAATATTTAAATCATTGATGTGCTATGTTTCATTATGTGACTTTAAAGATATGGAATAAGTTTCACTTATCAGTATGTTAATGTTTGAAAGGTGAACTTTTAATGAAAAACTAAAATATTCATTAAAATTCTCCAACAAATCAATGTATGGAACATTAACTCTCAGTAAAGAATTAAATAAATAAGAGATAAATATTATGAGGTCAAGAATAAATTCAAGAAAAATATAAGTGATGGGTGGAGGTATGATCGCACCCAGGCAGAGTAATCTGCAATCCCTAGAGGTAAGAGACCTAAGTAGGGAGTGACCTGGACTCCCTCAGGGTAATAAGGTGGCAGGCGGGGGCGTTGGAGGGACAGCAATGGGCGGCTGCATTAACTAGGAAAGGAAGAGGGGCAAGGGGGGTGAAAAGGCGTGAGAATGCGGACGTGGGGAAACCTCTCTAACTTTCTAGGTAAAATGTGCTAGGCGAAGTGTTGGAGGGATTTTTATGCTACTAGTTACTACCAGTACTATTGGTGTGGACAGTTACTACCATACTGTTAGTCAGGACTGTTACTGCCATAACTGTTGGTCGAGATAGTTACTACCACCACTGTTGGTAAGAACAGTTTCTACCCTGTTGGTAGAACAGTACTCACCACTGTTGGTAGACAGTTACTACCATATTGTTAGTCAGGACTGTTCTACCATCACTCTTGTTGAAGAAGTTCTACCATCACTCTTGTTGAAGACAGTTACTACCATCACTCTTGTTGAGGACAGTTACTACCATCACTCTTGTTGAAGACAGTTACTACCATCACTCTTGTTGAGGACAGTTACTACCATCACTCTTGTTGAGGACAGTTACTACCATCACTCTTGTTGAGGACAGTTACTACCATCACTCTTGTTGAGGACAGTTACTACCATCACTGTTGTTGAGGACAGTTACTACCATCACTCTTGTTGAGGACAGTTACTACCATCACTATTGTTAAGGTCAGTTACTACCATCACTGTTGTTAATGACAGTTACTACCATCAAATTTATTTTTATAACTGTTATCTAAAGTATTTTGTGGCAACAATGTTGGTCAGGTTCAATACCACATTGACTCGCTGTTAGTCTGCTGATCAAAATTAATATCAGGTAATCAATTTTTCGTAATAACTCTGATATGTTAATGACTTCCACGTGTAGGTTTTTTTTATTACTTTTGCTTTGGCTAGCACGCAGTGCTAGGCTTGAAGGAAGCACCCGTGACTGCTGGATATGATAGGTACTTAAGCCCTTATAGGTTTGGAGCATACGTGTTTGCCTTTGTTGACTGCGGTAATTAGGAGCTTCTGGTCATGTTAGGTTCTCCAGGCAGGTGTTTAACTTTCCGCCAGCGCATATTTGATTTCCAGACAGTGTCGCTGCTAATACAGATGCAACTACAGGCGAGCGTAGGCAAGTGCATGCTGTCATGCGCAGTGCGTGTTTGGAAGCAATATTAACAGCTCGTGACAGGAATGTGAGGGACTTAATATATCCTTGGTGCGGTCTGTCATGCTGTATCTCTCGGTCCAAGCCTCAGGCGACTGGGAGGGAGGGAGGGATGGGCGTGGGTTGTTTAATGATGGGTGGGGGATGGAGAGGGGACGGTCGGGGAGCTTAATCGAGAATGAATAGAGAAGGGGATGGTGATGGAAGAGGCATGACGAAGAAGTGATAATGGGGGACATGGTGAGAGAGGGTGAGGGAAGGGATGGAGTGAGACGATTGGTGAGTGATTGTGTTGTTGGTGGAATGGATGGTGAGTGATTGTGTTGTTGGTAGGATGGATAGTGAGTGATTGTGTTGTTGGTGGGATGGATGGTGAGGGATTATATTGTTGGTGGGATGGATGGTGAGTGATTTTCTTGTTTGTGGAATGAATGGTGAGAGATTGTATTGTTGGTGGGATTCATTGTGACATTTTAGGTGGTCCACAGAACGTTCACTATATTTGGAAATAAACTGAAGATTGGTGCATATAGTCTTAAATTTATCGAAAATCAAGTGTGGATCAGCAATATGCGCATTGAGCAGCGTGAACGGGAATGGTCGGATAATGGATTCGCCCGTGTTAGCTACAGCGACACTCAAACTGCGGAAGCGATATCAAGTGAACCTTGTATTGCGACCCCAGAATGGGGCACAATGTTTACAAATGTATATACTATATATAATGTATATTTTATCATTTCATATAACTTTATATTGCTGAAATTTTCGATATTAGCTAAATTGAAAGTATCTTGCTTTATATTATTATTTGCTTAGTTATATTATTAGGTAGGATGCAACAAGTTACACTTTCTGTGCTCCTTATTCGAGAGTGTTAACTATCACCTCTCTTGTTTAAGTGGCGGCTCCTTGCTGGAGTAGCCAGCGAGTCACCGTGATCAGTGGCATGATAGCACCTGAGTGAGGAGACTGCCTTCCCTTGCTCTCTCTCTCTTCTACTGGTGCTGGTTCCACCAACACCTGCCTCACCTCTCTTGACTCTGGCTGTTTCCTCGTTATTTAGACTCTCGTAACTCTGTGTAACTCTGTTCACAAGCATAGCCTAGACTTAGTGATTCTCGACGTGTTACTGAGGTTGTGTCGTACTGACACTGAGATAACCCAGGTCCTGAGCTTTAGCTTCTGACCTAATTTGTTCTGGCATCTGCACACTGTCGTCGTCGGGGATTTGGTTATGCTGAACTTAGATTCAGTATTAAAGGAATTTTATGCCTTTAATGGAGGATCTGTTGAAGGTCCCCAATTAGGGTCATTATTTTATCTCCTTGTTCCTGACGCTGTGCTGCTGCTGCTGCTGCTGCTGCTTGTTATATTGCTGTTCGGCGAATCGGTCATTTTACTGTTCAAGCAAGCTGTTCTGATAGCCAGGTTATTCAAGAAGTTAGTTTTTGATGACGTTTAGTCAGTCACTGTTTAAGTCGAGTCTTTTATAATTGCTGACAATATACCAGACGGTATTTAAGAGCCATAAAGATATGAAATGTGCCTTCAGCAATATTATACTGTATACGAGAGAAGTGTAGGAACTTATATCCTATATTATATAAAGTATTTACTTTGATATTGTCCACCTAGACAACTTTAACTTTGTTAATAAGTATATTTTAATTTTAATTTCGATTAGTTAGCATCCTTCCAGTTGAGATCCTAAAATACTGTTCAACTTATTGTAATTCTAACGAATAACTTGACCAGTATATTGACTACTGGTTACAAAAACCCAGTAACAGGCTGAATGCTAGAGGGGCAGACCTTTCTAGTATTCTCTGGAGATGTCTATTCTTCATAGATATCTCGTGTTTTGTAACACTTGCTTGTTGAGGCAGCTGGTTCGTGACGTCGTGTGGGTGTGCGCGCATGAGAGCGCCGGCCATTCGTGTCAGCTATCGCGCAGCACCACGTAATTATGTTGTTTAGTGTGGTAGACACTGAACTGTTGAGCTGATTAGTTGTGTCTTTCGTCCTGCACTGTTTTACAGGTGTGTGGTGTTTAAGCTGATTTGTTTTTTTACTATAAAATGTAATATAAAGGAAGCTGGGAGGAAGATTGGAATAGTGTGAAATATTTCTGGTCAGTTGTTGTGCTGCTGTGTTGTGTGCTGTGTGCTGTGTTGTGCTGCTGTGTGCTGTGTTGTGCTGCTGTGTGCTGTGTTGTGTGCTGTGTTGTGCTGTTGCTGTGTGCTGTGTTGTGCTGCTGTGTGCTGTGTTGTGCTGCTGTGTGCTGTGTTGTGCTGCTGTGTGCTGTGTTGTGCTGCTGTGTGCTGTGTTGTGCTGCTGTGTGCTGTGTTGTGCTGCTGTGTGCTGTGTTGTGCTGTTGTGTGCTGTGTTGTGCTGCTGTGTGCTGTGTTGTGCTGCTGTGTGCTGTGTTGTGCTGCTGTGTGCTGTGTTGTGCTGCTGTGTGCTGTGTTGTGCTGCTGTGTGCTGTGTTGTGCTGTTGTGTGCTGTGTTGTGCTGCTGTGTGCTGTGTTGTGCTGCTGTGTGCTGTGTTGTGCTGCTGTGTGCTGTGTTGTGCTGCTGTGTGCTGTGTTGTGCTGCTGTGTGCTGTGTTGTGCTGCTGTGTTGTGCTGCTGTGTGCTGTGTTGTGCTGCTGTGTGCTGTGTTGTGCTGCTGTGTGCTGTGTTGTGCTGCTGTGTGCTGTGTTGTGCTGCTGTGTGCTGTGTTGTGCTGCTGTGTGCTGTGTTGTGCTGCTGTTGTGTGCTGTGTTGTGCTGCTGTGTGCTGTGTTGTGCTGCTGTGTGCTGTGTTGTGCTGCTGTTGTGTGCTGTGTTGTGCTGCTGTGTGCTGTGTTGTGCTGGTTTATGCTGATGGTGTTTTATTATTGTATGTGTATTATTATCTTCTGTTTTTCATATCTTTATTAATGCCAAACTCGACATATAATAAATATATTTCGTTATATTGCCCATAGATATAGATATTTGGCAATGGCAGGAATGAATGTTAAGCGCAAGTATTCCGAGCACTACACTAAATTTGGCTTCACTAGTCAAGAAAAAGATGGCATGGAATTACCACAGTGTGTTATTTGTTTCAAAGTTTTGGGGAATGACTCACTGAAGCAGCTAAGCTTAAACTACATCTTGAAAAGTGCCACACTAATTTGTTGCAAAATGATAAAGATTATTTAGAGCGGCAGTTACCACTTTTCAAGAGGCAGCGTCTTGACGCGTCAGGTACAGTCTATGAAAAAAACAGCAATGCAGTGAGCGCTTCCTACACTGTCGCATGCAAAGTCGCACAGGCTGAGAAGCCTCATACGATTGTAAAGAAACTTGTGCTACCCTGTGCAAAAGAAATGGTGAGGCTTGTTGTGGGCGCAGCGGAAGCTGAATGATATTTCAGTTTGTAATGACACAATGTCGAGACGGATAAATGAGATCTCCCAAAACATCAGTGAACAAGTTGTGGATGAAATAAACAAATCTCCATTGTTTACCAAACAGTTGGATGAATCAACTGATGTCTCACTGTCTTCTCAGCTATTGGTATTTGCACGATACATGGCTGAGGGAGACTTCAAAGACGAGTTTCTCTTTTCTAAGACTATTGATACCACCACAAGGGCTCAGGATGTGTTAGAAATTATTATCAATTTCTTTGAAGTAAATGGTCTGGATTGGGTAAATTTGATGGGTGGTGCCATTGATGGTGCACCTGCGATGCTGGGCTCAAGATCAGGCTTTCAAGCATTGGTGACACAGCTGCTCCATTGGTAACCGGAGTTCACTGTTTCATTCACAGAGACACTGGCATCAAAAACACTATCTGATCACCTGATCACCATTTTCAAAGGATTGGTGAAGGTGGTTAATTACTTCAAATCGTCAGCCGTGAACACCAGTAGCCGCCTCAGACTTTACTCTGTTGACTACTACTCTTTGTGTTCTATTTGTTAGGAAATTATAGATCCATCTACCAACTTTTCCTGTTATTCCTTTATCACGCATTTTGTGTGCTCGAGGAACTGAAACATTATTTGATGGTCTAGGTAAACTTTGAGCTCCAGCTGACTTACCTTTCCCTTCTGTTTGAGAGGGTGCCTCAGCCTTCATTTGTCCCTGAAAATTCTTGTCCCACCTACCTTTATGACCATAGGATTTGGAATGTTGTCAACAGAATTTTTGAACTGAGAGAAGAATTGATTCTATTTCTCCAGTCTCAAGGGAAAGAAGGTTTTACAAATATGCTAGAACTGTCAGAATTAGAACTAGCAAACCTTGTCGATATTTTTGGTATCTTGAACAAACTGAATCTTCAGCTGCAAGAGAAAGGAGCAAATCTGTTCTCTCACCAAGGAATCATCAAGGCTTTTATTGAGAAATTAAAACTCTGGATCAGAAGAGTCGAAGGTCAAAATTTAGTTCAATTTCCATGTGTGGATGACATGCTAAGGAAAAAGGAAGTCATTCAGGTGCATATTCTCGAGTATTTACAAAAGCTGCAGGATGAATTTCAGCGATACTTTGAGGAAGTGGACATGACAAGGGATGGGTTTTCTTTCATGAGGAATCCATTCGTAACAGATGTTCATGGTTTTCCAGAGGCTATGCAGGAGGAGTTCTTGGACCTGAAAAATGATTTGGCAGCTAAAAATGTGTACCAGCGGTCTGCCATGGAAATTTTTTGGGCCAGTATGATTGTTACTTACCCAAATCTGTCAACAAATATAGTCAGATTTCTTTTGCCATTTGCATCAACTTACATGTGTGAGAGTGGATTTTCATGTTTGTTGCACATTAAGTCTAAACAGAGGAATAGGCTTGCAGTTGAAAGCAATATTGGTTGTGCATTATCAAGTACCACTCCTAACATTATCAAGTACCACTCCTAACATTATCAAGTACCACTCCTAACATTATCAAGTACCACTCCTAACATTATCAAGTACCACTCCTAACATTGGAAAGCTTGTCAGTGAGAAGAGAATCCAAAAGTCTGGTTGCAAGGAAAAGTGAAATAATCATATTTCATAAAAAAATGTTGACTGTATAATTCATAATTTCAAAATTATGTTAGTTAGAAAGAAATTTCTGAGCATACTACTCAGATCAACTTGAATGTATCAATAATACTTGCACAAGGGATGAACATGGAGAATATATTATAGCTAAATTTAAATCGAAAGACCTACAAAAACCTCTCACAGTGATAACATCTACAGAGCACCACAATCAAACATTTACTAATTTAGTGAAAAATTAGAAAGCATGATAACTGATGCACACATGAACAAAGACCACTTGCTGCTGACAGGAGACTTCAATATAAATCTCCTGCATGACCAGGACCCACAAGTAACTGAATTCACAAACACTATGAGCAACTGCTTGCTGCTTCCAACAGTAACAAAACCTACAAGAATCTCTGAGACTTGTGCCTCCCTATTAGACCAAATCTGGACTAACACCATATCCCCTCTAAAATCAGGCATAATCACAGATAACACCACAGACCACGACCCTACCTTTCTCATAACCAACCTAGGTAAATTGCCCCAAGACTTTACTAAAGTTACCTTCAGACTACATAATGAGACAGCTATTAATAACTTTAGTGAGCTGGTGTTAGAGAGCTGGTGTTAGAGAGCTGGTGTTAGTGTGCTGGATTTAGAGAGCTGGTGTTAGAGAGCTGGTGTTAGTGTGCTGGTGTTAGTGTGCTGGTGTTAGAGAGCTGGTGTTAGTGTGCTGGTGTTAGTGTGCTGGTGTTAGAGAGTTTGTGTTAGAGAGCTGGTGTTAGTGAACTGGTGTTAGAGAGCTGGTGTTAGAAAGCACGTTTGGAAGGAGGACTCTTCCTTTTCCAACCTGTTACATTAGCGTATCCATACACTTAGTCTCGAAATAAAATTAAAAAAAAAAAAAATCATGCCTACGTTTCTTTTTTTTTTAATAACCTAACATACGGTGCAGTAATAAAGTGGAACAACAAATGCTTGTCAACCTGGAAATAACATTAATGATAGGTGGTTTATTTAGTTTTAGTTCATTCAAATAACGATCAAGCATGTGTATGTTAGGTAAGGTTTGTCAGGAAACAGGACAAGTATTTCCTGACTCGGGTCTTAGTTATATGATGACCCGCCGGTTCAGTTTCTAGTCATCTGACCGAGACATTCCACTGGCTTACCACTCCTCCCTTTAAAAATTAGGGTTATAAGACGTATACTCTTGGTTGAGGTGGTGCAGAAAGAAGATGCAACTCGTACTCTACTACGCACCTGCGTTTATCTAGTGCTGGTGTCACCATTTTAGTGTGGGAGGTCCCAAGTGGGACAGTATCCACTTCCTACCCGCATCTATCTTCATTGTTCTCTCTCCCCTTCAGGCGTTACCCGCTGAGGGACTGAATGGATTCCTGTTACCGAAGATGAATGACTCTAAGGTACCTACCATCTCAGGAGACCTTTTTTGACAAAGTACATAGTGGAACATGTCACTACATCCCTGGAGCAGTCTACGGCAAGAATCTACAAGAACATGCTAGTGAAAAACATTAAAATTATACACTATGAAGGTTTTCTCGGGTGCTAACCTGATTCTGTGTCAGTGTCAGGTAGACACCTGAAATTATACAACTATAAATAATCACTGAACAAACTCTTGCTAAACCCATGCAATATTAAAATATTATTATTATTATTATTATTATTATTATTATTATTATTATTATTATTATTATTATTATTATTATTATTATTATTATTATTATTATTATTATTATTTAGATTTAGGTTATTGGAATTATTATTATTATTATTTAGATTTAGGTTATTCGAATTATTATTATTATTATTATTATTATTATTTATTTATTTATTATTTTATTATCCCGATATCTCTGTGCTACACAGAGATGCATGATGCACATTCTGACATAAGAATGCATTTCACTGCTGCAGGGTGAAATAGGGCTTATGTGATCCATCTGTCTCACCATGTGATGTTATATCATGGGTTATGTCGCTAAATGTTAAGTCATGCGACCATGTTACATAGGAAGTGACAGGAAGAAGACAAGGTTACATAGGAAGTGACAGGAAGAAGACAAGGTTACATAGGAAGTGACAGGAAGAAGACAAGGTTACATAGGAAGTGAGAGGAAGAAGACTGGTCAAAACAATGTTAGCAGTGGTTGACTCACATCATGCGTCCGTAGTTCTTCCCACACTGCTGGAATAATCGGTCTTACTATACTTGAGGTAAAGTCTATGAACTTTGTTCATGGCGTATAATGTTTCGGACAAGCTGTGATAAAAACTACCTTCACAAATGATATACACAAACTTGACTTATCTGGTTCACTTCCAGTATGTTTTTCTTAATAAACGAACGCCACTGAGCTCTGGATGTTCTGCTTCACTTCCCCTCCAATTCTTGTGGGGCTCTGGTGTCGTTCGTCATGCACTCCTGTAGATATACGATGGATATATACTGGTCATGAGTAGATCATTAGTCGTGAATTTCTGGTGGATAGCTGCTACTGTGTTCTACTAACAGCCCATTCTTTAACCACACAAAACATGGCACTGTTATAACAGGAGTAAAGTGGGTGGCTGTTGGCTGAGCTTTGAACAGTTGTTATATGACAAAGTTGCTGTGATAAGTGCAGCACACAGTTGCTGTGATAAGTGCAGCGCACAGTTGCTGCCACTGTTTTATCGTCTTCTATCTCATATTTAGATTTGTTTCCCTTATAACTTAACCTAACTTAGAAATAGGCTGTAAATTCTATGTGAAAATGTGAGAGACATTATGAGGATGTGCTGGACATTTATGTGCGGTCTGAGTGAGACAATGAAAGGTAATCTTGTTGCCTCTTATCTTTCTTTATTTTTATGTTCTGCGACTAAAACCAATAAAACTTTTAGTAATAATCTGGATAATAAAGTTCTGCTTGAATACAACTTTAATAGTCAGTATTATTACTATCATAATCAAGGGATAAGCGGTAAACCCGTAGGATTATACAGCGCCTGAGGGTGGGATGTGGAAGGTATTCAGGCTTAATTCAGGGAACTAGAGCACAGATCCAATTCCCTAGATCAAGAGCCTCTCACCAGCGTCACGGAACCTTCTCTGAGGGGTCATAATAGTCAGTAGTAAAATATATTGTTTAAGTTTATATTGATGAAACTGAACATTATTGGCCTTGATACTTCCTATATCTGAGGCTTAATGTTCTTACTGTCTTGCTAATTATCTAAATAAATATATAGTTTTATAATAATGATCTTTGCTTACCATCCTTGATTTAATGAACTCTAATAATTATTTTCATAAAAATAACTGACGATTGAAGAATGAGACACTTGTGTGTCACTTGTGTGTCATTTGTGTGTCACTTATGTGTCATTTGTGTGTCATTTGTGTCACTTGTATGTCACTTGTGTGTCATTTGTGTGTCACTTGTGTGTCACTTGTGTCACTTGTGTGTCATTTGTGTGTCACTTGTGTGTCATTTGTGTGTGTCTTGTGTGTCACTTGTGTGTCTCTTTTTTGTCACTTGTTTGTTACTTGTGTGTGTCTTGTGTGTCACTTGTGTCTCTCTCGTGTGACACTTGTGTCACTGTGTGTTACATGTGTGTCACTTGTGTTTCATTTGTGTGTCACTTGAGTGTCACTTGTGTCTTACTTGTGTGTCACTTGTGTGTCTCTCGTGTGTCACTTGTGTGTCAATTGTGTTTCACTTGTGTGTCACTTGTGTTTCACTTGTGTGTCACTTGTGTGTTACTTGTGTGTCTCTTGTGTGTCACTTGTGAGTCACTTGTGTGTCACTTGTGAGTCACTTGTGTGTCACTTGTGTGTCACTTGTGTGTTACTTGTGTGTCTCTTGTGTGTCACTTGTGAGTCACTTGTGTGTCACTTGTGTGTTACTTTTGTGTCACTTGTGTGTTACTTGTGTGTTACTTGTGTGTCACTTGTGTGTCACTTGTGTGTCACTTGTGTGTTACTTGTGTGTTACTTGTGTGTCACTTGTGTGTCACTTGTGTTTCACTTGTTTCATTTGTGTGTCACTTGTGTGTCACTTGTGTGTTACTTGTGTGTCACTTGTGTGTCTCTTGTGTGTCACTTGTGTGTCACTTGTGTGTCTCTGGTGTGTCACTTGTGTGTCACTTGTGTGTGTCTTGTGTGTCAATTGTGTGTCACTTGTGTGTCACTTGTGTGTCACTTGTGTGTCTCTTGTGTGTCACTTGTGTGTCTCTTGTGTGTCTCTGGTGTGTCACTTGTGTGTCACTTGTGTGTGTCTTGTGTGTCAATTGTGTGTTTCTTGTGTGTCACTTGTG
>WNWK01043080.1:0-15680 GCA_009830355.1 Cherax destructor
TAGTGTGTGAGCAGTGGTCGTGAGTCGTCACCATGCCAGGCCAGTCACTTTACTAGTGTTGTGAGCAGTGGTCGTGAGTCGTCACTATGCCAGGCCAGTCACTTTACTAGTGTGTGTGAGCAGTGGTCGTAGTCGTCATCATACCAGGCCAGTCACTTTACTAGTGTGTGTGAGCAGTGGTCGTGAGTCGTCACCATGCCAGGCCAGTCACTTTACTAGTGTGTGTAGTAGTGGTCGTGAGTCGTCACCATGCTAGGCCAGTCACTTTACTAGTGTGTGCGAGCAGTGGTCGTCAGTCGTTACCATGCCAGGCCAGTCACTTTACTAGTGTGTGTGAGCAGTGGTCGTCAGTCGTTACCATGCCAGGCCAGTCACTTTACTAGTGTGTGTGAGCAGTGGTCGTGAGTCGTCACCATGCCAGGCCAGTCACTTTACTAGTGTATGTGAGCAGTGGTCATGAGTCGTCACCATGCTAGGCCAGTCACTTTACTAGTGTGTGTGAGCAGTGGTCGTGAGTCGTCACCATGCCAGGCAAGTCACTTTACTAGTGTGTGTGAGCAGTGGTCGTGAGTCGTCACCATGCCAGGCCAGTCACTTTACTAGTGTGTGTGAGCAGTGGTCGTGAGTCGTCACCATGCCAGGCAAGTCACTTTACTAGTGTGTGTGAGCAGTGGTCGTGAGTCGTCACCATGCCAGGCCAGTCACTTTACTAGTGTGTGTGAGCAGTGGTCGTGAGTCGTCACCATGCCAGGCCAGTCACTTTACTAGTGTGTGTGAGCAGTGGTCGTCAGTTGTCACTATGCTAGGCCAGTCACTTTACTAGTGTGTGTGAGCAGTGGTCGTCAGTCGTCACCATGCCAGGCCAGTCACTTTACTAGTGTGTGTGAGCAGTGGTCGTCAGTCGTCACCATGCCAGGCCAGTCACTTTACTAGTGTGTGTGAGCAGTGGTCGTCAGTCGTCACCATGCCAGGCCAATCACTTTACTAGTGTGTGTGAGCAGTGGTCGTCAGTCGTCAGCATGCCAGGCAAGTCACTTTACTAGTGTGTGTGTGAGCAGTGGTCGTCAGTCGTCACTATGCTAGGTCAGTCACTTTACTAGTGTGTGTGAGCAGTGGTCGTCAGTCGTTACCATGCCAGGCCAGTCACTTTACTTGTGTGTGTGATCAGTGGTCGTCAGTCGTCACCATGCCAGGCGAGTCACTTTACTAGTGTGTGTGAGCAGTGGTCGTCAGTCGTCACCATGCCAGGCCAGTCACTTTACTAGTGTGTGCGAGCAGTGGTCGTCAGTCGTCACCATGCCAGGCCAGTCACTTTACTAGTGTGTGTGAGCAGTGGTCGTCAGTCGTCACCATGCCAGGCCAGTCACTTTACTAGTGTGTGTGAGCAGTGGTCATCAGTCGTCACCATGCCAGGCCAGTCACTTTACTAGTGTGTGTGAGCAGTGGTCATCAGTCGTCACCATGCCAGGCAATCCCAACTTGACTGTTTGTAGGCCAGTTCTTCACTAGGTTTTGGTGTTGGAGCAGCAAGAGTCTCCCATTCAGTGATGGCATTGGTGTAGCTAGGGTCCTGTATTCCTGCTGAATCACTGAGGTTGTCTGGAAGAATTTGTTTTATTTTCTCATTTGATGCTATGGAAGAGGATAAGAAGGCTGGTAGGGCAATCTGGAGGATTTGCGTACTCCCAGCCCCCCAAGTCTGACTGGAAGTGAGGCTTGCAACCACTGTCCATCTTCGAGGGAAAGATTCAATACACTCTCTAGCATGGTCTTGAGGAGAGAGTCATATTCCTTGAGTTTCGGACTGCTGAAGGCTGGGGAGCATCTCAGGAAGTATGTAAGTTTTGGGATTGACAGGCACCTGGTGAGTAGGTAGAAGGCATCATGTGTATCGATGTCTTTCATCCTACCTTCCATCGTCCTGAGGTCTGAGATTTTTTTTCCAGAACCAGATCGATGGCATTGGGCCCAAGAGGAGCACCAAGGAGAGTGCTGTTGGCTGGATCAATGGCTCGTGCCCCTGGTAAAACAGCCCTAATGTACTGGATCATCTGTCGATTGGTAGAAACTATTTCACATTTGGTGGGGTTTAAAGATAGGCCCAGGCTCTCTCCCATGTCTTTAATTTTCCTGATGTCCTCTAGGAGAGATTCTGTAGTGCCAACTAGGGTACCATCATCCAAGAACCAGATATTGAGCTCGCTGGAGAGCTCTTCTGTGACATCCTTGATGGCTAGACAGAATAGAAAGGGAGCAAGAGGGTCCCCCTGTTGCACACCCTCACACGAGTCAATTTCATGGTCCCCAAACAAAAGTTTAGAAGCCACACTATAACACGATTCTATGAAAGGATAGAGGGAAGGGAAGTGCCTAGAAACTGCTTGGAGAGCAGCATCCCTTCTGACTTAGTTGAAAGCATTGGCAAAGTCCAATTTGATCAAGGCTTTTTCATCGGACATGTTGTTGATGTATACTCGGGCTGCATGGGCAGTTGCTTCACAGCCTTGTTGAACACCAAAACCGAGCTGAGTTGGTCTCAACATTGAGGCAGCATCTTGACTCACCATTCGTACTGCAGCCTTGGCGACTAGGTGCCTAAGGGGGTTGCCCACTGCAATGGGCCTGATTCCTCCATCCTTTTTCCGGCGGGCACACAGTGAGGCACCAAAGAAAAGGGGTCTAATGGCCTCTGGGACACTGCCAGCCAGACACACATTGGAAAATTTGGTGAGTTCAGACAGCAACCTCTCTGAAACTTCACCAAGACCTGGATTGAGCATTTGTTTTAAGTGTTGTGGCCTTAAACCGGTGAAACCTCCTGCTGAGCCCTGTGGAAATGACATAGCAGCTTTATACACATCAGCGTCCTGTAAGGTTAAATGTTCTTCACCTGCTGCAATGTCAAGGGGGCCAATGTTGGTACTGGGAGCCCTGGGTGGATGTTTGTCCTTCAGGGCGATGGTATCCTCAATGGTTATAAGTCTCAGTGCTCCGATAGTATTACCTTCTATTTTTCTGCTAATTTGGGCCCTGATTTTTGAGGCGTCAGGTGTCCTGTTGTTGACATTTGCCCGGCGGGTGTTTGACGCCCTGGAGGGGAGACGGACAAGGTTGTCATCTCCAGGGAATGCATTTATTGCCCTGATAACAGATGTTGATAGTGACTTGTCACTCCTTGGTGGACAGCCAAACAAGCATTGCCAAATAGCAGTAGATTGTGCCAGGATCCGTTGTTTGCAGGAGCATCGTTGACTTTCTTCAATATATATATATATATATATATATATATATATATATATATATATATATATATATATATATATATATATATATATATATATATATGGTAAGTTTGGGGTGCCAGATGTAAATGATAATGGGAGGACTTTGATTGAACTTTGTATAGAAAGGGGTTTAGTTATAAGTAATACATATTTTAAGAAAAAGAGGATAAATAAGTATACAAGATATGACAGTAGTTTGTTGGACTACGTATTTGTAGATAAAAGACTGTTGGGTAGACTTCAGGATGTACATGTTTATAGAGGGGCCACAGATATATCAGATCACTTTTTAGTTGTAGCTACAGTGAGAGTAAAAGGTAGATGGGATACAAGGAAAATATAATCAACAAGTAAGAGAGAGGTGAAGGTTTATAAACAAAAAGAGGAGGCAGTTAGGGTAAGATAAAAACAACTATTGGGGTCGAAGATGTATGGGTATTAAGAATGTAGTGTTAGTGTTCAGCAAAAGTTTGTGGTTACAGGAAAGTGGGTGCGGGAGTATGCAGGGAAGAGTATATGGAGAGAAAAAGAGAGGTTAAGAGAGTGGTGAAGCAATGTAAAAAGAGAGCAAATGAGAGAGTGGGTGAGATGTTATCAACAAATTTTGTTGAAAATAAGAAAAAGTTTTGGAGTGAGATTAATAAGTTGAGGAAGCCTAGGGAACAAATGGATTTGACAGTTAAAAATAGGAGAGGAGAGTTATTAAATGGAGAGTTAGAGGTATCGGGAAGATGGAGGGAATATTTTGAGGAGTTGTTAAATGTTGATGAAGACAGGGAAGCTGTGATTTCGTGTGTAGGGCAAGGAGGAATAACATCTTGTAGGAGTGTGGAAGAGCCAGTTGTGAGTGTGGGGGAAGTTAGTGAGGCAGTGGGTAGAATGAAAGGGGGTAAGGCAGCTGGGATTGATGGGATAAAGAGAGAAATGTTAAAAGCAGGTGGGGATATAGTTTTGGAGTGGTTGGTGCTATTATTTAATAAATGTATGGAAGAGGGTAAAGTACCTAGGGATTGGCAGAGAGCGTGTATTGTTCCTTTGTATAAGGCAAAGGGGACAAAAGAGAGTGCAAAAATTATAGGGAAATAAGTCTGTTGAGTGTACCTGGTAAAGCGTATGGTAGAGTTATTATTGAAAGAATTAAGAGTAAGACGGAGAGCAGGATAGCAGATGAACAAGGGGGCTTTAGGAAAGGTAGGGGGTGTGTAGACCAAGTGTTTACAGTGAAACATATAGGTGAACAGTATTTAGATAAGGGTAAAGAGGTTTTGTGGCATTTATGGATTTGGAAAAGGCGTATGACAGGGTGGATAGGGGGGCAATGTGGCAGATGTTGCAGGTGTATGGAATAGGAGGTAGGTTACTGAAAGCAGTGAAGAGTTTTTACAAGGATAGTGAGGCTCAGGTTAGAGTGTGTAGGAGAGAGGGAGATTATTTCCCAGTAAAAGTAGGCCTTAGACAAGGATGTATGATGTCACCGTGGTTGTTCAATATATTTATAGATGGGGTTGTAAGAGAAGTGAATGCGCGGGTGTTGGCAAGAGGTGTGGGGTTAAAAGATAAAGAATCTAACACAAAGTGGGAGTTGTTGCAGTTGCTCTTTGCTGATGACACTGTGCTTTTGGGAGATTCTGAAGAGAAGTTGCAGAGGTTGGTGGATGAGTTTGGTAGGGTGTGTAAAAGAAGAAAATTAAAAGTGAATATAGGAAAGAGTAAGGTGATGAGGATAACAAAAACATTAGGTAATGAAAGATTGGATATCAGATTGGAGGGAGAGAGCATGGAGGAGGTGAATGTATTCAGATATTTAGGAGTGGACATGTCAGCAGATGGGTCTATGAAGGATGAGGTGAATCATAGAATTGATGAGGGGAAAAGGGTGAGTGGTGCACTTAGGAGTCTGTGGAGACAAAGAACTTTGTCCGTGGAAGCAAAGAGGGAAATGTATGAGAGTATAGTTATACCAACACACTTATATGGGTGTGAAGAATGGGTGATGAATGTTGCAACGAGGAGAAGGCTGGAGGCAGTAGAGATGACATGTCTGAGGTCAATGTGTGGTGTGAATATAATGCAGAGAATTCGGAGTTTGGAAATTAGGAGGAGGTGCGGGATTACCAAAACTATTATCCAGAGAGCTGAGGAGGGTTGTTGAGGTGGTTCGGACATGTAGAGAGGATGGAACAAAATAGAATGACTTCGAGAGTGTATAAATCTGTAGTGGAGGGAAGGTGGGGTAAGGGTCAGCCTAGGAAAAGTTGGAGGAGGGGTAAAGAGGTTGTGTGCAGAGGGCTTGGACTTCCAGCAGCATGCGTGAGCGTATTTGATAGAGTGAATGGAGACAAATGGTTTTAATACTTGACGTGCTGTTGGAGTGTGAGCAAGTACATTTATGAAGGGATTCAGGAAACCGGCAGGCCAGACTTGAGTCCTGGAGATGGGAAGTCAGTGTCGCACTCTGAAGGAGGGGTGTTAATGTTGCAGTTTATAACTGTAGTGTAAGCACCCTCTGGCAAGACAGTGATGGAGTGAATAAAGATGAAAGTTTTCCTTTTGGGTACCCTGCCTTGGGGAATCGGCCGATGTGTTAATAAAAAATAATAAATAAATAAATAAATATATATATATATATATATATATATATATATATATATATATATATATATATATATATATATTTTTTTTTTAACACATCGGCCGATTCCCACCAAGGCAGGGTGGCCCGAAAAAAAAAACTTTCATCATCATTCACTCCATCACTGTCTTGCCAGAAGGGTGCTTTACACTACAGTTATAAAACTGCAACATTAACACCCCTCCTTCAGAGTGCCGGCACTGTACTTCCCATCTCCAGAACTCAAGTCCGGCCTGCCGGTTTCCCTGAATCCCTTCATAAATGTTACTTTGCTCACACTCCAACAGCACGTCAAGTATTAAAACCATATGCCTCCATTCACTCCTATCAAATACGCTCACACATGCTTGCTGGAAGTCCAAGCCCCTCGCACACAAACTTCCTTTACCCTCCTCCAACCTTCCTAGGCCGACCCCTACCCCGCCTTCCCTCCACTACAGATTTATACACTCTCGAAGTCACTCTGTCTCGTTCCATTCTCTCTACATGTCCAAACCACCTCAACAACCCCTCCTCAGCTCTCTGAACAATCGTTCTGGTAATCCCGCACCTCCTCCTAATTTCCAAACTCCGAATTCTCTGCATTATATTCACACCACACATTGACCTCAGACATGACATCTCCACTGCCTCCAGCCTTCTCCTCGTTGCAACATTCATCACCCATGCTTCACACCCATATAAGAGCGTTGGTATAACTATACTCTCATACATTCCCTCTTTACTTCCATGGACAAGGTTCTTTGTCTCCACAGACTCGAAGTGCTCCACTCACCCTTTTCCCTCATCAATTCTATGATTCACCTCATCCTTCATAGACCCATCCGCGACATGTCCACTCCCAAATATCTGAATACATTCACCTCCTCCACACTCTCTCCCTCCAATCTGATATCCAATCTTTCGTCACCTATTATTTTTGTTATCCTCATCACCTTACTCTTTCCTATATTCACTTTCAATTTTCTTCCTTTACACACCCTACCAAATTCATCCACCAACCTCTGCAGCTTCTCTTCAGAATCTCCCAAAGCACAGTGTCATCAGCAAAAAGCAACTGTGACAACTCCCACTTTGTATTTGCTTCTTTATCTTTTAGCCCAACACCTCTTGCCAAGACCCCGCATTCACTTCTCTTACAACCCCATCTATAAATATATTGAACAACCACGGTGACATCACACATCCTTGTCTAAGGCCCACTTTTACTGGGAAATAGTCCCTTCCCTCCTACACACTCTAACCTGAGCCTCACTATCCTCATAAAAACTCTTCACTGCTTTCAGTAACCTTCCTCCTATTCCATACACCTGCAACATCTGCCACATTGCCCCCTATCTACCCTATCATACGCCTTTTCCAAATCCATAAATGCCACAAAAACATCTTTACCCTTATCCAAATACTGTTCACCTATATGTTTCACTGTAAACACTTGGTCTACACACCCCTACCTTTCCTAAAACCCCTTGTTCATCTGCTATCCTGCTTTCTGTTTTACTCTTAATTCTTTCAATAATAACTCTACCATACACTTTACCAGGTACACTCAACAGACTTATTCCCTATAATTTTTGCACTCTCTTTGTCCCCTTTGCCTTTATACAAAGGAACAATACACGCTCTCTGCCAATCCCTAGGTACCTTACCCTCTTCCATACATTTATTAAATAATAGCACCAACCACTCCAAAATTATATCCCCACCTGCTTTTAACATTTCTATCTTTATCCCATCAATCCCAGCTGCCTTACCCCTTTCATTCTACCCACTGCCTCAGAACTTCCCTACACCCACAACTGGCTCTTCCACACTCCTACAAGATGTTATTCCTCCTCTTCAGTTGACATTAGTACTTGTGACATTTCCTATATATATATATATATATATATATATATATATATATATATATATATATATATATATATATATATATATATATATATATATATATATATGTCTTCTATATATATACGTATTCTACATATATTGTTCTATATAAAAATACTGAAATCTGACGCCTCAATAGTGTTTTCTAAGGTGCTAACTTCACATAGTTTCACTCAGAAAACATTTAACTTCGCTACTCGTGATTGTGTGAATTACTCGTCTCTTAACAATTCAGTAATATCTACTTAAAACCCTAATGTTTAAAGGGGTGGAGGGGTAAGCCAGTGGAAGGTCTCGGTCAGATGACCAAAAGCTCCAGCTGTGGGTCGTCATATGACTAAGACCCGCGTCAGGAAACACTTGTCCTGTTTCCTGACCTCAGCACTACAGCTCTTAATGGAACCATGAATTGAAACTTGACCTTAATGGCCCCCGCCCTTCATTCCAAACATCAACACCAACGTCAGAGCTGCTGCACACTCTCATTTATATATATTTTTTTTTCTCCTGTTTATCTTACGAGGTTTTAACATTATTAATGTAAATGAGTTCTTAACTGTTAATTAGTATTTTAACTTCGTGTGATGATAATTGTGTGGAGTGTTATTTGTTGTTATTGCTTGTTAATTGTGTTCTTGTTTGTACTTTACGTGTTGTATGTATATATATGTTGATGGCTCTGAGCACCGAGTGATCTACGTGGTGTAAATGTCACAAGTACTAATGTCAACTGAAGAGGACTTAATGTGGAGGCCGAAATATACCGTTCAAAATGTTCTTCACTGATCACAGTTCATTACTCGACTATTGTGATATAAAATTGTGAGTATAAAAGTTCTACAATTCATTATTATATATTTTCACCTCTAGGGAGGTTCCTTGACTCTGGTGAGGGACTCTAGATCTGAACAGTTGAACCTTCTCTCTCCTTCCTTAGATCGAACCTGAATGCTACTCTTTCCTCATTCCCATGAATGTGATTATTCAGTAATATGTATTTTAATAATTCTCACTTCTTCTTCGTGTTAGTGGTGGGATTGGGACCATGGCGGTGGTGTCTACTACAGTTGCTGCTGATGGTGGCTGGAGGGTGTGGAGGTGGGGTCCTTCTTCAGGTGAACTCTCCCTACAACACGCTTACTATTGACCCCCACACCATCCACTTTACCCACCCTAATGGTGAGCAATATTTGTATTAATATATTTATATATATATATATATATATATATATATATATATATATATATATATATATATATAAGAGAGAGAGAGAGAGAGATAAAGATCACGATCAGCAGGATTTGAACCCGTGTTTGGAAGGTGGCATAATTTTTTAAGTGACGCCTTAGACCACTCAGCCACAGCTGCCTCAAAAAGCTAGGCAGCCTGGTTACATATCATGTTTCTTTCTAGCCCCAAGCACACCAGTAAGCCTCAGGCATGGTTTCCGGTTATTACATTCTCCTGTATGTTCTGGGCGCAACGAGCGACACTACATCAGTCCACCACACAGAAACAAGCAGAAGTATATAGAAAGATCGCAGTCAGCAGGATTTGAATGTGTGTTCAAATCCGTTGACCGCGATTTTTCTCTGTATATACCTCCACTGTTTCTTCATGGTGCACATGATATATATATATATATATATATATATATATATATATATATATATATATATATATATATATTATATAATTAGCAAGAACTCATTTAAAATTAAGTCCTTTTTAAAATTTTCTCTTATACGTTCATAGATATATTTTTTCATTAATGTTAATGTAAAAATTTATAATTTTGCACCCAAAGAATCTTAGAAAACTTACCTAACCTTATTATAATAAGCGCAATTTAATTTAGCCTAATCCAACTAAATATATTTTCGATACGTTTACAATAATTTAATAAACAAACACAATGAAATATATTTTTTTCGTTAGGTTCAGAATGATTTTTGCGAAATTATTGCATACACAAATTATCGCTTGTCTTATATGGCAAGATGAGCATTGCTATTTAAGCCAAAATCGCAAGTTTTGCCTATTCGGCACGACTTGTGTGCACCAAGTTTGCCTTTTCTGTTAAACACTTTTTGTACATAAATTTCCACAGAATCCGTAGATCACATAAACAACGATCGATCAATCTAATTGTCTTTTGTTTACTTATATTTTCATTAATTCTATGATTCACCATGATTTGTACTTTATCATAATTTGTAATGCATCACAATTATAATCAATTATATTTATGTCCTAAATATTATAATATGTATACCCTATGTTATTGTGTATAACATATATCTAGTATTGCATAGAATCAGCCCAGAGCCTGACAAGTCTGTTGTCTATCTTTGTAATTATCTGTGTGTCGGGGATGCCATATGTTAGTGTTGCTGAGCTGTCAACATATTTCACATTTGTTAGCAGTGATGCCACGGACTTCAAATACGGTCAGGTCAGCAGAGATTAAACCTTCTATGATGCCCCGCTGTGAGGGCGAGTCAGTCAGACACGAACCCTCAGACAGACAGGACATCAGACTGCATCCTGGGCTTCCTACCACCTTTATTCTCAATATACCAGTGACTTATCAATCACCTGTTCTCCACTTAGAACCTTCCGACAAAAAGGTGCGGGTATTAATGAGTAGAAATAGTTAACTTAGTTGATGTAGCAGAAGCAATAGAAGATAACTTTGCCCAAGTCTTTCAACGAATACATTGATCACCTCACTTTCCTAAGTCAGAATTCCTACATAAAATCCTCGTGACGAAATTTTGCCTCTCATACTGGTGAACCCCCATAACGTGCCGTCTACACTCATATTAACTTGCATCGGTACTTTCATGATGTCAACATGCATAGTAGAGACTGATATGTACGTAATTATGCTTCAACACTTACACCCTTCAATCCTCGCCTACCTTTTATACATCATCAGTCGGATCCGGTCTGAAAGATTTTTACCTGTACAGGGAAAGATTGCAGTAGTCGTTCTCCTTCGAAAATTGTAAATCAAGGCAGTAATTCCTCCCTGGACGTTGATACGTATTTACCACACTAGTTCTGACTTTTTTCCTTTGCCCCTTTTGTCGCCTTTAATATTTCTGTTGCTTTACCTTATCCTCAGCATCCTTGTATCATCTAGTGATGAACAGACCCACACTAGCGAGGTCTGTGAATATAATATAATTTATGTAAATATAATATCAATATCTCCCATACTCCGCTACTCACAAGGAGAGGCGCACGTCAGATGGGGCTTGACCATCCCTGAAGGCATCGACGGGGAGCCCTGCGGCGAGGGGGACACCTGCCTGGACTTCGGAGTGGCGAAGGTGGTAGTAACTACAGAGGAACACTGCCAAAAGGTGTCCTGGGTCTCCACCAACCTCACCGAGTTGAAGGACTGCGTGTCACTGGAGGGTCACTGGTAAGTCCTGAGGGCTGGTACTGGAGTGGTGGGAGGGACGAAGATAGTCCTAAGAATGTGTTTTCTTGCAGTTGTGGTGATCTTATCTTTATTGTGGAGACGTTTCACAAAGCAGAAGCTTCATCAACCCAATACAGAAAGTAATTACTGGAGAAAGTGGAAGACGTGAAGTAATTTGAGGTGATCTTAGTTGTGTGAGACTTTAGTAAGGTAATAAGTGTGCCTTATATATGTTCTGAAATTATTTTTAGAGGCGTGATGCAGTAGTTTTATCACTTAAATTTAAATAATCTCCCTACCCTATTGTAAATAATTAATTCCTCTATAAAGCATGACCCACATGGGTCTAACCCTTATTTATAATGTAATAATCACACTCGCTGCCAGACACAACCCACTCACCACCCAACAACATTCCTCCTCCTCTCACTCCTCTTTAAGGGGGGCTCCTTGTCGAGGTAAAGAGGCTATCGGTCTGAGGAATTGGACCTCTTGGTCTTCTTCCTCAGACCGAACCTAATTACCCTCCAATCCCCCCCTCCCCTTTCCCATCTTCCCCATCCTCCCTTTTCCCTTTCCTCCTCCTCCTCCTCATCCCTCCCTTATTTCCTTCCCATTTTTACCCTGGGAGCTTCTCTCCACAGGCTTTCTAGTTCCTAGGTAGGGGAAGGGTACCGTGGTCCAATCCCATTCCGTTGAGGTTCTCGCGGTGGTGTAGTTTGCCGTGGAATCTGGATCGCCTGGGGATGTCCGATCCCTCTCCGGTCTCCCGGGGGGTGGCCTTGGGTATCTTTCGGGCGACGGGTGTATCTCTGGAAGCCACCTTTCGGATTCCGGGGGTGGTGGCCGAAGGCGGTATGCTTTGTGGCGGATATCCGGCCGCCCTCTCTTTTGTCCGCCGAGGTGGCTCGGTGGATGTGAGGTTGCTATCCCGGATTGCTGGTTTACTGGCATGAAGGGTAGGGTATGGCACGGGTTCCATGCAGCATCTGCACTACTTGCGGTGTTGAGGTCCTCTTGGGCGCGGAGGGATTTACGCCCCTTTCATTCCTCCTAGGAGCTATTCCTCCACGTTCCCCCCTTTTTTTATTCTTTTTTTTATTTTTATTTTCTTTTCTTCTTTCTTTTTTTTTCTTAAAAACAAAAAGAAAGAAGTAACCTAACCATGGATGCCCTAATCTGTGAACCTACCCCCGGGCCCCTTGATACCGCACCTAGTTCTGACCCTGCCTCGTTAACGGACAACTCTTTGGACACCTCTAATGCCCCTGTACCTCTTGCTGGTGCCGGTTCGTCACCTGCTTCAGGTACCGAGGTTCTGACCCCTTTTGACATATCTGACCTTCGCTCTTCTCTGACCTTGATTCCGGCTTCTCCCTCGACGGTGCGGCAATTTTCGAATCGCTCGCCCGTCTCCCATCGGACCACCCCCGGTCCCACACAAAAACGACCAAGACCCACACATGACGATTCGACACTCCCTTCTCGTTCATCGCAGAAACGACCAGCTCGTCACGCACTCCCCTTAAACTCTCTGTTTCAAACTACTCAATGGACAAAGTTTTTTACTCTTCATCCAACTTCTCCTAATACCTATCTTTCAGACCATAGTATTGGTAAGGCTCTGCTACGCCATGTTGGTCAAAACATCTCATTTCACGCTCTCAAGAGCGGCACTCGCATCATCACGGTCCAGAATGCTGGCCAAGCTCGCGATCTTTCTCTTCTTACGACCATTGACAATACACCTGTTACTATTGACAAGCACCATTCCCTCAATTCTTGTTGTGGTTCTGTCATTTTGCCCCACACCATTGTCCAACGGAATTTCCAGACATGTGGTGATGACATTTTCGAGCAGCTTGAGCTCCAAGAACTCCCTATCCTTAAAGTTGACACTTTTGTCCTTCCAGCCAATAAGCGAAGACGTTATCCTTGCAATATAGCTCGTTTAACGTTTGACTGCCGAGAACTGCCACCTTCGGTCTACATTGCAGGTCAACGTTTACAAGTTCGAAAGGTGACCCCTACACCGCAGCAGTGTAGAAACTGTTGGCGTTTTGGTCATCCAGCAAAATATTGCAGGTCCATGGCCGAATGCCCAGTCTGTGGTGCTGACGACCATGCCAGTTCTTCTTGTACTCTACCTCCTCTTGCCTTAACTGTCATGAGGCACATCCTTCATATTCTCGCCGTTGTCAGGTTTACCTGAATGAGCGGGAAATCCGTTGTCTCAAAGAGGCGGAAGGCTTCTCCTATGCTATGGCTGTCTCTCATCTTCGCCTTCAAGGGAAACTTCCCGTATTTCTTATTCTCGCATTGCTAAACGTCGCCCGCTTCTGGGGTCCCAACTTCCACGGCTTCCTCTGTGGTTGCCTCATCCTCCGTCACCCCAGTCTCGAATCCTTTTGATGTTCTTGGCTCCGAGGTCCCTACCTCGGCTTCCCATACTATCCACACTCCTTCCTCTATTCACTCGCACAGTTCTGAGTCTACACGTCCTCGTCCTACACCTAAACCTCAGCGCCCCCCCTCTTATAAGCCCGGCAAAAAATCCCTATTGCCAGGTTCTTCGCCTCCGACTAGTTCTGTAACGTGTGTGGAGGTTCATCCTCCTCCTCATACTCTACCTTCATCCCCTGTCCCCTCCCAAGTCCCTACGACAGTTCCCTCTTCTACCTCCTCGTCCTCTACTTTAGTACAGTCTATTGACTCCCTGATAGTTTCTTCCATTTCTAATGTAGTCTCCCATTCTGCATCTTTGACTTCCGAAACACTGGAAGCTATTGCAGAATATATTTCAGAGACTGGGCCGATGATGGACACTACTCCATCTGAGGTTCCTAATCTCTTTCTTCGTCTCAACCCCTCTTCCTTCACAACGTCCTCCTCCCTCTCTGATTACAGGTCTTCCGCTGCCTCCACACGTGGACTTTTCTAACCCTAGTCCATAGCTTCCTCTCACTACCACTTCTATCTTTTTCTCCATAAATCATGGCTTATTTGCAGTGGAATATCCGAGGCCTCAGGGGTAACAGGGGTGAGCTTCAGGTGTTGCTCTCCCAGTTTTCCCTATTGGGGTCTGTTTGCAAGAACCCAAACTACAATCCACTGTTATCAGGCCCTTTTCAGGCTATAATTTGTTATATTCATCGGATCCTCTTTCCGATGGAACCTTTAACGAAAGTGCTCTCCTTATACGCACTGGTGTTCCATACCGTCAGCTCTATGTCCCTTCTTCCTTACATTACACAGCAGCCCGTATCCACTTGAATAAGTGGTATACACTATGTTCTTTATATCTCTCCCCTTCGCGGGCATTGTCTATCCCAGATGTTGATTTTCTGGTTTCTTCCTTACCGCCACCCCTTCTATTACTTGGCGATTTTAACGCGCACCACTTTCTCTGGGGAGGGTCGCACTGTGACTCCCGTGGCATTCAGTTGGAGGCATTTCTTACTTCTCTTCCCCTCCATGTTTTAAATACGGGTACTCCTACCCATTTTGATCCCCGAACTCATTCTTTCTCCTGCATTGATCTTTCCATCTGCTCTTCATCAACTGTCCTTGACTTCACCTGGTCTGTCCTCCCGGACTTACATGACAGCGATCATTTCCCAATCATCCTACAGTCCCCTCTGTTTTCTCCACCTCCTCATTGCCCACGCTGGCAATTTGACCGGGCGAAATGGGACCTTTACGCACATCTTACTGCCTTTCATGAGGTTCCTACCTCGTCCTCCATTGATGAGGTTTTACATCTCTTTTCGTCCTCCATCTTCACAGCGGCTTCGCATTCTATTCCCAAACCTCGGGCAAGCATCCTCAGAAGTGCGTGCCTTGGTGGTCTCCTACTTGTGCTCGGGCAGTGCGTTTAAAACGCGCTGCATGGGGCAGGTATCGGTATAACAGAACCACAGAGAGACTCCTTGATTTCAAGCAGAAGAGAGCTATTGCTCGCCGTGTCATACGTGATGCTAAACGCACTTGCTGGCGAGATTACGTTTCTACTATCACTTCGGCTTCCTCGATGAGTGCAGTCTGGAAGAAAGTGCGGAAATTGAGTGGTAAATTCTCCCCCGACCCGGCTCCTGTTCTTCAGGTTGCTGGTGTCGATATAGCACACCCTCTTGCCGTTGCCACTGAAATTGGTAATCATCTCGTCCGCATTTCTCAGGGGCTCCATCTATGCCCCTCGTTCCTTTCTTCTAAGTCTGCCAGCGAGTTAAAGCCCTTAGATTTTCTTCTCTTAGAGAAGAATCCTATAATGTGCCTTTTACCCTTCAAGAACTGGAGGCAACACTCTCTGCTTGCCGATCATCGGCAGCTGGGCCAGACGGCATACATATTCGTATGCTACAGCATTTACATCAGTCTGCTCTTACTGTCCTCTTACGACTCTTTAATCTTATATGGTCGCAAGGAGTTATTCCCCAGCTG
>WNWK01043081.1:0-15679 GCA_009830355.1 Cherax destructor
AAATTTTTTTTTTTTTTTCAGCAAAATTTTTGCAGAGCCTCTCCCTTTTTTCATCTGCTCTTCTTTTACTCTCTCACCACCCTTCACCTTTCTTTTTTTTTTCCATATACTCTCTTCTGTTTTTTTAAAAAAAACTCATAACACCTTTTTTCTTTTTCCCCCTTTCTTTTCTTCCCCCTCCTCCCTTTCCCCCGCCCCCCCCTCCAAGCCCAAAATTCTGCCCCCATTCTAATACTGCATTTTTAAAAAAATCCCCAAACCCTTCCCCCCCCTACTATACTTGCACTACCCCCCTTTCTGCGAATAGTTGCTTATATCTCACCCCAATTCCTGCTCCCTTGTTTATACACTTTACCCCCTCTCTTACACTGTTGCCAAGTAACAGGTTAGTCCATTTTAGACCCCCAAAAAAACAACAAAAGCACACAATATTATATTTACTAATTTCAATTTCCGGGGGGTTGTAACTGGGGTCCACTGTATATAAAAACCGCTTGCATGCCGAGCTTTGGGCAAATTATGTCAGTTTTTCCCAGGATACGACCCCCCCCAGTCCATTAACCCCGGTACCCTTTTTTACTGATAGGTGAACGGGCAGGTGTATTATGGAAACATGTCCCCCAATGTTTTCCGCCGTACCCGGGGTTTGATCTGGACCTCAGTGTGTGACCTGAGGGGTGCGTGGCTTTTCAAACTCATTTCATCAAACCTCCATGAATTCCTTGGATCTAGAACCTCTCACCGGAATCAGGCCAGTTCTAATTTTAAGGTGTCTAGGACCCTAATGATGGGGAAAAGGTAAAACCTGTAGGGATTATACAGCGCCTGTAGGGGAAAGGGGTGGAAGGTATTCAGACTCAAGGGGAAATGGAGCAAACCAAATTTCCCCAGATCAAAGCCTCACCAGCATCAAGGAACCTTCCTTGAGGGGGGAGATAAAGATAAGCTTTATGCTCTAGTGGCTGCCCCGCTTACCCCGGCGTGTGTCTGGGTTTGATTCCCAGCTAGGGTAGAAACATTGGGCGTGTTTGTTTACACCTGTTTCATGTTCACCCATCATAAAATGGGTACCATCACTAACATCTACCAATATTACACATATTCTTATATGATATAATCTAAAATTTATAATCTCCTATTTATATTGATTATAGGTAATTTATATCTGTGAGACTATTTGTTTAAAGATTTTTTTTTTTTTTTATTAACACATGGGCCCCATTCCCCCCAAAGGCAGGGGGGCCCCAAAAAAGAAAAACTTTCATCATCATTCACCCCATCACTGTCTTGCCAGGGGTACTTTACACTACAGTTATAAAACTAAAAATTAACACCCCTTTAAGGTGCAGACACTGTACTTCCCATCTCCTTCACACAACCCGGGGCCCCCCGGTTTCCTGAATCCTTCATAAATGTTACTTTGGTCACACTCCAACAGCACGAAAAGATTAACCCATTAACTCCCCAAACGTATACGTGGTCCCTCTTTTTTACAGAACCCTCATTTAACTTTTTTATGTTGCGCTTTTTGGGGAAAAATGGATTGAAAATTGCCTTTTTATCCCGACGTAAACCTTATATTACGCGATTCCTGGAGGGGAAAAATTTTGGCCCGGCCCCCCCTGGGTGGGCTAAACCATTGAGCCCAGGGGGGGAGTCCAAGTGCTATCCCCAGCCACCCTCACCCACCCACGCATCCCTCCCAGCGTTCATTTTGGGTTTCCCGTACCGGCAGGACGATAAGTATGGGGAAGCTCGCTGTGTTTTTACATACATTTTCTCATTTTCCTGCATTTTGATAAATCTGGCAAGAATCATGGCCCCGTAAGCAACAAGTGTTCCAGCAAGTGATAAGAAAAGGTTTAGCGTTCAAGTCTAGAATTACCAAAAAAAAATCGAGAATAGATAAGCAAAGTGGCTCACGTGTGGTGGATATAGTGGGGGGCCTATGGCGTTAATGAAGCGTATTCGTCAAATTAGGAAGAATGAGGCGAATATACGGCTTGTTAATGAATAACCCAAAATGTGACCTCATGAAAAAATGACACGTAGGCCCCAAAACAAGTAAATAAAACAGAAAACTTGTTGCTTGAGTGGATCGAACAGAAAACAAAGAAAGGTGCCCACAATTTATCTTAATTGGGGAAAAGGCATTACAGTTGTTTAAAGCAGTGTGTGACAAGGAAGGGGCTGAAAATGAGTGTGTGTTTAGCGCAGGCTGGTTTCCCAACTTTAAGTTGCAAATAAGTTGCTAATATTAAGTTTTCTGGTGAAAGTGCTTCAGCTGATCATACAGCACAAATAATTTCCTCTGAATTTCAGGAACTTATTTCTGATGGTGGCTATAAGCCACAAAGGTTAATCTGGAGACGGTGTTTTCTGGAAGAAAATCCACACGAACATATCAGTCAGCAAGAAAAAGTGCACCAGGCTTCAAGGCAGCAAAGGACGCTTCACCTTGCTCCTTTGCGGTAATGCATCAGGTGATTTCGGTAACCCATGTTTATTTACCGCTCCCAAGACTCCTGTCCCTTTGAGAGGTGTGGATAAAAACACCTTACCAGTAATTTGGAGGTCAAACCAGTCAGCATGGATGACGGGAAATATTTATTGACTGGTTTAAGCATCACTTTATTCCGAAGTCAAGTTTTACCTCAAGCAAGAACCTTGATTCAAGGCTCTCTTCATTCTTGATAATTCCCTACTCATCCCAAGCTTTGCTGGATGTAACATATAAAAGTTGTATTTTTACCTCCAAATACAACATCTCTGATACAACCACTGGTCGGGAGTTATTCAGACATTCAAGTGTAACTACACAAAAAAAGTTATAAAAACTAGTTGCATCAATGGACTCTGATAACCTGGCGTACCAAGCTCGGAGAAAATTTAACATTGCAGATGCCATCAGCTATGCTAAAAGGGCATGGTAACCCAATCAACATTAAATGCGGTGGGAAAGTTATGGCCTTCTGGTTAATTGTTTCCTGGTTTTCCCTGCTTGAGAGTCAGGTTCAGGAAGTTCACTGGCAAGGAGATTACCCGGTGATGGTTTTGAAGATATGAATGAAGATGATGTGAATGAACTCTTAGAAGATAATGATGAAGACATGAGTCCAGGAAATGTTGGCAGAGTTTGATGCCAATACAAGGGAGGAGATAACAAAAGAAAGAAGAACCTGAAGAAAAGAGTTAACATTGCGCGTTACGTGAGCGGTTCCATATTATTGGTAAAGTTGCAGACTTTTCACTGAAGGATCTAAAGCTAGAAGCAGGGCTTTGAACGGGTCTAGACCAGCTGATGATGTTACCGTCAGCTGTATAATGAAATGCGAATAAAAGAGCCCAAGATCCATTCAAATTTATGCCCCCAATACAACCATCGACTTCAGCACCAGGACCCTACCATCCACTTCCGACAACCAACAACCTCCCCTCCCCTGGGCCCAATCCATATCCATCTTCTCATCAAAACTCATTACCCACAATTTAAGGTAAAAATACTATTATTTCTTCAATTTTTGCAAGATCTGTTGGTCTAAAAAAACTTGTTTGGCTTTTTGGGGGCTCTAAACCGTTCCTTTTTCCTGTTCTTTTAATTATTTAACACGATTTTACCTAAACGGCGTTTTCAGGAACGTAACTACCGTGCTAAATGAGGCCTACTGTATCCTGTTTTTGTGTATTTCAGTTTTGTGTAGTTTTTGTGGAAAATTGCCCTCTGTTTTTTGTGTGTTCCCCGTTTTCGTGCTCGGTCCGGAACCGTCCACCGTGCCGCGCACGACAAAGGCCGTGGGCCACCACCACGCCCTCCCACGCCTTGCCACGCCCCCTCTGATTGTTTACGCTTGAGTGAACATCACCCCAGGAGTTTATACAAAATTTATTAACAATTCATTGTTTTTGGGCCTTGTTATTGTGTGTGACTCTAAATAACACCTGGGCCCAAAGAAAGCTCCTAGTGCCACTTCTTTGGTAAAGAAAGTAGAAAACCGTGAACTGGAAAGAAATAATGAAAAATATGATAGTGGTGTTGTATTGCGAGCCCCGGGGTATCGAAAGCCCCAACAAATCGGTTCCATTGTGTATAAGAGAAAACTCCTGAAGCAATGTTCGAAATGAATACAATAACCAAAAGGATCACAAACAATAGAAAATATGGAAAATTTTTGTTTTCCACATTCATTTTATTCATTTGTGCATGTAAATCTATCTTTAACCCCCAAAATTTTTTTTTAAACTTCTGGGTTTCTAGAACGGATTAATTGAATTTCCATTATTTCTTATAGGGAAAATGGTTTCAGTTTTGCGTGTTTCAGTTTTAGTGCCTCCTCTGGAACGGATTAAACACGAAAACCGAGGGACCACTGTATATACGTTTACCGTTTAGCACTCCGAACGTATATATACGTTTTTTAATGCTTTCTTATGGGGAAAATAAAGGTCGGACGTTAGCGGTGAAAATGTATATATACGTTTGGACAGTTAAGGGGTTTAAAAAACCATTTGTCTCCATTCACTCCTATCAAATACGCTCACACATGCTTGCTGGAAGTCCAAGCCCTCGCACACAAAACCTCCTTTACCCTCCCTCCAACCCTTCCTTGGCCGACCCCTACCCCGCCTTCCCTCCACTACAGATTTATACACTCTCAGTCATTCTGTCTCGTTCCATTCTCTCTACATGTCTGAACCACTCCACACGAGTAAACTAGTAGGCACGAAAGAAACCCACCGATTATGCAGCGCAGTTCAAGCAAATAATAATATGGCTGACATGTCACTTTAGAACTACACATAGCATTATGTAAGGCTTAGAGCTAAGTACAATCATACGTTCAACAATAACAAAAAAGGCTCCTCAGCTCTCTGGATAATAGTTTTGGTAATCCCGCACCTCCTCCTAATTTCCAAACTCCGAATTCTCTGCATTATATTCACACCACACATTGACCTCAGACATGACATCTCCACTGCCTCCAGCCTTCTCCTCGTTGCAACATTCATCACCCATGCTTCACACCCATATAAGAGTGTTGGTATAACTATAGTCTCATAAATTCCCCTCTTTACTTCCATGGACAAAGTTTCTTGTCTCCACAGACTCTGAAGTGCTCCACTCACCCTTTTCCCCTCATCAATTCTATGATTCACACATCCCTGTCTAAGGCCTACTTTTACCGAGAAATAATCTCCCTCTCTCCTACACACTCTAACCTGAGCCTCACTATCCTCATAAAAGCTCTTTACTTCTTTCAGTAACCTACCTCCTATTCCATACACCTGCAACATCTGCCACATTGCCCCCCTATCATACGCCTTTTCCAAATCCATAAATGCCACAAAACCTCTTTACCCTTATCCAAATACTGTTCACCTATATGTTTTACTGCAAACACTTGGTCTACACACCCCCTACCTTTCCTAAAGCGACCTTGTTCATCTGCTATTCTGCTCTCCGTCTTACTCTTAATTCTTTCAATAATAACCCTACCATACACTTTACCTGGTATACTCAACAGACTTATTCCCCTATAATTTTTGCACTGTCTTTTGTTCCCTTTGCCTTTATACAAAGGAACAATGCATGCTCTCTGCCAATCCCTATTTACCTTACCCTTTTCCATACATTTATTAAATAAAAACACTAACTACTCTAAAACTATATCACCACCTGTCTTTAACATTTCAAACTTTATCCCATCAATCCCAGCTACTTTACCCCCTTTCATTCTACTCACTGCCTCACGAACTTCCCCCCTACTCACAACTGGTTCTTCCTCACTCCTATAAGATGTTATTCCTCCTGCCCTATGCACGAAATCACAGCTTCCCTATCTTCATCAACATTTAACAACTCCTCAAAATATTCCCTCCATCTTCCCAATACCTCTAACTCTCCATTTAATAACTCTCCTCTCCTATTTTTAACTGTCAAATCCATTTGTTCCCTAGGCTTCCTCAACTTATTAATCTAACTTCAAAACTTTTTCTTATTTTCAACAAAATTTGTTGATAACATCTCACCCATTCTCTCATTTGCTCTCTTTTTACATTGCTTGACCATTCTCTTAACCTCTCTTTTTTTCTTCATATACTCTTCCCTCCTTGCATCACTTCTACTTTGTAAAAACCTCTCATATGCTAACTTTTTCTCCCTTACTACTCTCTTTACATCCTCATTCCACCAATCGCTCTTCTTCCCTCCCGCACCCACTTTCCTGTAACCACAAACTTCTGCTGAACACTCTAACACTACATTCTTTAACCTACTCCATACATCTTCAACCCCATTGCCTACACTCTCACTAGCCCATCTATCCTCCAATAGTTGTTTATATCTTACCCTAACTGCCTCCTCTTTTAGTTTATAAACCTTCACCTCTCTCTTACTTACTGCTTCTATTTTCCTTGTATCTCATCTACCTTTTACTCCCACTTTAGCTACAACTAAAAAGTGATCTGATATATCTGTGGCCCCTCTATAAACATGTACTTCCTGAAGTCTACTCAACAGTCTTTTATCTACCAATACATAGTCCAACAAACAACTGTCATTACGCCCTACATCATATCTTGTATACTTATTTATCCTCTTTTTCTTAAAATATGTATTACCTATAACTAAACCCCTTTCCATACAAAGTTCAATCAAAGGGCTCCCATTATCATTTACACCTGGCACCCCAAACTTACCTACCACACCCTCTCTACATGTTTCTCCTACTTTAGCATTTAGGTCCCCTACCACAATTACTCTCTCACTTGGTTCAAAAGTTCCTATACATTCGCTTAACATCTCCCAAAATCTCTCTCTCCTCTACACTCCTCTCTTCTCCAGGTGCATACACGCTTATTATGATCCACTTTTTGCATCTGACCCTTATTTTAAGCCACATAATCCTTGAATTTACACATTTACATTCCCTCTTCTCCTTCCATAACTGATCCTTCAACATTATTGCTACCCCTTCCTTAGCTCTAACTCTCTCAGATACTCCTGACTTAATCCCATTTATTTCTCCCCACTGAAACTCGCCTACCCCCTTCAGCTTTGTTTCGCTTAGGCCAGGACATTCAACTTCTTTTCATTCATAACATCAGCAATCATCTCTTTCTTATCATCCGCACTACATCCACACACATTCAAACAACCCAATTTCATAAAGTTTTTCTTCTTCTCTTTTTTAGTAAATGTGTACAGGAGAAGGGGTTACTAGCCCATTGCTCCTGGCATTTTAGTCGCCTCATACGACACGCATGGCTTACGGAGGAAAGATTCTTTTTCACTTCCCCATGGACAACAGAGAAAATAAAAAGAACAAGAGCTATTAAGAAAACCTAGATGTGTGTATGTATATATATGCATGTGCATGCCTGTGTAGTGTGACCTAAAGTGTAAGTAGAAGTAGCTAGATATACCTGTTATCCAGCGTGTTTATGAGACAGAAAAAAGACACAAGCAATCCTACCATCATTTAAAACAGTTTCAGGTTTCTGTTTCACAGTCACCTGGCAGGATGGTAGTACCTCCCTTGGTGGTTGCTGTCTACCAACCTACTACGTGTTAAAATTACAGGATGGACAAGAAAGCATTAGGTGTTAATATGGATGAAAATTCAAAGAAGAGGATCTGTGAAGATTTGCATCTACCCCATTTGAAAAAAACTTCAGATAATGCCTGCTCAACCAAAGGTGATGCAGAGACACAAGAGGATGCTCAGAACATCGAAGGTAATAATAATAACATCTTTATTTACTACAAATACATGTACATGGTATACAGACCATAGCTGACATCATTGACATATTAATATATAGAAAGCCCCTTGTTATGCTGAGCATTTCCCACAAATTAAGTCAGTTTTGTCCCAGGATGCGACCCACACCAGTCTACTTAACAGGCATTATTTCTATAAATGTGGAAACAACTGAAAGTCCTCTAATTTAGTATTTGGTAGGCATTTCTCGACACTTTAAACATACATTAAAGTTATTGCATAACATCTTTTCTGTAAAAAGACAAGATGACCTGAATATTTCCTCAACCACAAGGAATGCAGAGACAGAAGAGGAAGATCAGAACATCAAAGGTAATAAAAATTCAAAGAAGAGGATCTGTGAAGATTTGCATCTACCCCATTTGAAAAAGACTTCAGATAATGCCTGCTCAACCAAAGGTGATGCAGAGACACAAGAGGAAGCTCAGAACATCGAAGGTAATAATAATAACATTTTTATTTACTACAAGTACATGTACAAGTTATACAGACCATAGCTGACATCAATGACATATTACTATATATAGAAACCCCCTTGTTGTTATTATTATAATAAAAAAGAAGCGCTAAACTACAGGGGTTATACAGCAGCCCCTTGTTATGCTGAGCATTTCCTTCAAATTAAGTCAGTTTTGTCCCAGGATGCAACCCACACCACGCATTATTTCTATAAATGTGGAAACAACTGAAAGTCCTCTAATTTAGTATTTGGTAGGCATTTCTCGACACTTTAAATATACATTAAAGTTATTGCATAACATCTTTTCTGTAAAAAGACAAGATGACCTGAATATTTCTTCAACCACAGGGGATGCAGAGAAAGAAGAGGAAGATCAGAACATCGAAGGTAATAATAATAACATCTTTATTTACTACAAGTACATGTACAAGGTATACAGACCATAGCTGACATCAATGACATATTACTATATAGAAAGCCCCTTGTTATGCTGAGCATTTCCCGCAAATTAAGTCAGTTTTGTCCCAGGATGCGACCCACACCAGTCTACTTCTTCTTTCTTTCTTTCAACACGTCGGCCGTTTCCCACCGAAGCGGGGTGGCCCAAAATGAAAAACGAAAGTTTCCCATTTTACATTTAGTAATATATACAGGAGAAGGGGTTACTAGCCCCTTGCTCCCAGCATTTTAGTCGCCTCTTACGACACGCATGGCTTACGGAGGAAGAATTCTGTTCCACTTCCCCATGGAGATAAGAGGAAATAAGAACAAGAACTAGTAAGAAAATAGAAGAAAACCCAGAGGGGTGTGTATATATATGCTTGTACATGAATGTGTAGTGTGACCTAAGTGTAAGTAGAAGTAGCAAGATGTACCTGAAATCTTGCATGTTTATGAGACAGAAAAAAGACTCCAGCAATCCTACCATCATGTAAAACAATTACAGGCTTTCGTTTTACACTCACTTGGCAGGACGGTAGTACCTCCCTGGGTGGTTGCTGTCTACCAACCTACTACCTATAACCAGTCTACTTAACAGGCATTATTTCTGTGGAAAATATTGGTATTTTCCGAAAGTTGTAATTGATAAACTTTCCAATATGAATAGATATCATTCATGTGTTGCTGTTGGCTTAACATTCACTGAAAAGAACCAACGAATTGACACGCATGCGCGAGATGCCTGGGCAGCTGGGCAGGGAGGCGTAGAGAGGGGAATAGGCGGAGAGTGAACGACGAGCCTAGCGACCCGATTTCAGGTGACGATGGCGAGCCGAATTTGGAGATTATGTCCGCCAAATCGGATTTAATTACCTCCTTTCGTAATGTGGAGGAATATCCAGTGGCGCGGGGAATATCAAGTGGGACAATCGGTCCAGGAGGTCCAGTAATCGGACAATAATTGTGAAATAAGGTGCCACCGGCGAGCGACGCGGCCATAGGCCTATTTGAACTGAGTGAAGTGACCATACGGCAGGATAAAGTCGTACCCTGATGTTGGGGAGTTCATCTTAGAAGAGACTGTAATATATTCGATGAACTGTGGGAAATGGAATATAGTGAAACCGAGTTGTAAATAATCCGGGGTTGATTGCATCGAACGAATCTGGCTTGGGTACGCCATACCCCGACCGCCATATTGGATGTGATTGAAATGAACTAACATATCGCAAGTTATCTACTCGAAATTCAAGTATCGAGACTGTGAATGTGTATAAACTAGTGGGGCATTAAGCCAGGATACACGTAATATGTAAAGTTATACGTATAAACAGTACAAACGGTCGGATTAGTGCGAGGATCTGATTCGCTACCCCGACCAACCACATGTTAACGAACGCACAGTCTCGTGGGCGTATAAGAGTGTACGGAAATTAACCTTCCTTGACTCGACGAGACAACTATTACCACCGCGATCGAATCAGATCGCAGGAGGACGTCAACAACGGAACGACTCCCTCATCTAAAGCTAAGTACTCTGGTGTTTACTTTATTGTTGGCCAATGATATTGTTATACACGGTAGATGTACTTTAGCTAGGTCAACGATCTACGATACACCACTATGATGCTGTTAATTAGGTGAGTGTAGGTCATGATGATTTAGCTGTCTGTACTCTATCTCTTCTCCTGAGTGATCACTTGTTTAACTACCCATACAGTCCACTTAAATTTAACGTAATATAATTATAATACATGATCTTCTCAGATTTATTGATACTGGTCCAGAGTGCAGTGGGAATACGAGAATATTGAAGGTACCCCCTCGGTGCGGCCAGGAGCGGGTAAAGTTCTCACATACCTTAAAGGGAATGACTGCGGTAAAATTATACGAGTCTGTCATCTCCCTGGGAGTTTGTTTATTGTTAGTGGCGGTGTCCCAGATAGACTTATCTCTCACAATTCCCCACAATTTCTATAAATGTGGAAACAACTGAAAGTCTTCTAATTTAGTATTTGGTAGGCATTTCTCGACACTTTAAACATATGTTCCAGTTATTTCATAAATAATTTTCTGCAGATACAACCAGTCTTGACTAATTTATCTTCTTTCAGCTGTTGCTGAAGAATCCATTAATTTAAAAGACAAGATGACCTGAATATTTCCTCAACCACAAGGTATACAGGCCTAGTTGACATCAATGACATACATATTACTATACGTATAGGAAGCCCCCTTGTCATGCAGAGCATTTCAGACAAATTAGGTCAGTGTCCCAGGATGCGACCCACAGTCCCACACCAGTCCACTAACTCTCAGGTACTCATTTTACTGATGGGTGAACATAGACAACTGGTGTAAAGAAACGCCCAATGTTTCTACTCTTGCTGGGAATCGAACCCAGACTCTCACCGTATAAAGCGAGAGCTTTAGCCACCAGGCCACAGAGCACCACAAGGTGAAGAATCCACCTCAAAAATTTGGTTTGCAGAAGAGTGGGGCTATTTCTGGAAGGATGATCCTGATAATTTGTTCAGTGTCCAATCTTGACTAATTTATCTTCTTTCAGCTGTTGCTGAGATAAACGATGTGGACAGTGATGAAGCTGATAACGAGTTCGACAATATCATCTATGATGATATTGACGATCCTGATAACCAATTTAATGATCAAGACTATGATGATATAGTAAATAGATCCCCACAAGACTTATGTGATCACTCAGACTAGGTGATAGCAACATCTTTGACATGGTTTGATACCATTATTTAAGGAAATTAATTGAATTATATGGACATTTTACACTATTTATGAAACATTGAAATGTTTTGCTTTCTGTTTTTTATTGTAGCAGACAGAGCTTTATTTTACTGTTAAAAGAGAACTTAATAATATGGCATATTGTTTTGAAAACTTGTAGTTTCACAATGTTCCCAGAAGCAAGAGAGAGCTATGTCTGTATGGACAATCGTCTGTTTACTTGCCAGACACATTGGTACAGTATTCACTGACTATTTAAAATAAATTTATTTCTTTTATGCAGTATACAGATAGTTTATATGTAATAAAATATTGTTAGGCACAGAAGAAAGCCACTAGCATGTGGTGCATTTTGGACATGATGCCACACCGTTGACAACCGGCAGAGTAACAAGTTTTTTTTTTACTTCACACAGTACAGTGGACCCCCGAGTATCGTAATTAATCCGTTCCAGGAGCTATTACTTAACACAAAGTTTACGAAATTCGAACAATTATTTCCCATAAGAAATAATGTAAATACAATTAATCCGTTCCACAAAAAAATATTCACATAATAAATTAAAAACAATATATATATATATATACATTTACTTACCTTTATTGAAGAGTTGCAGGCATCTGGAAGGTAGAGTTGCTGACAGGGGCAGGGTGTTAATGGTTGGAAGGGAAATCCCCCTCCAAATGGACTTCAGGTAACAAGTCCCTCTCTGGGGTTACTTCCCTTCTTGGTTTTTTAATGCCACTAGGACCAGCTTGAGAGTCACCAGACCCCTGCCTGGTGAAATAACTGTCCACAGTCCTCTGTTTCTGGCGACCCTTCAACACTTTCCTGAAGTGCGACATGGCTCTGTCACTGAAGTGGCTGCACAGAAGGCTCATTTCAGCTTGCTCAGGGTGGTGTCTTTCAACAAATGTCTGCAACTCATTCCACTTTGTACACATCTCCTTAAGCACTGAAGAAGGCACCTCCTCCTCTCTCTCTCCCTCCTCCTGTGAAGCAATAACTTCAGCTGTGGTCTGTTGCTGTTCCAGATGAAGCTCTCTCAGCTCTTCAGTTGTTAGCTCTACCCTGTGCTCCTCCACCAACTCTTCCACATCCTCACCACTCACCTCCAACCCCAGGCTGTTCCCCAATGCCACAATATCTTCCACAACAGGCACAGGGTCGTCAGGGTCAGGGTCAGCCTCAAATTCTTCAAAATCCCTCTGTTGGACACAACCTGGCCACAATGGTCTCCAAGCAGAGTTCAAAGTCCTGGAAGTCACTTCCTCCCAAGCCTTACCTATAAGGCATATGCAATGCACAATATTGAAGTGATCTTTCCAGAACTCTCTTAGGGTCAACTCCGTGTCCGAGGTCACTTCAAAGCACTTTTCAAACACTGCTTTGGTGTACAGTTTCTTGAAGTTGGAAATGACCTGCTGGTCCATGGGCTGGATGAGAGGAGTGGTGTTAGGAGGCAAGAACTTCACTCTGATGAAATTAAACTTGTCAGACAAACACTCTTGCAAGTTGTGAGGGTGAGCAGGAGAATTGTCCAGTACCAGGAGGCACTTGAGTGGCAATTTCTTTGCCAAGAGGTATTTCTTCACACTAGGGCCAAACACTCCAGTCACCCATTCCTTGAAAATCTCCGTAGTGACCCATGCCTTGGTGTTAAGCCTTCCAATGCACACACAAATTATTCTTGTCAACACTGTGATTCCTGAAGGGTCTGCGATTTTCATAGTGATACACCAGTAAAGGCTTCACTTTAAAATCACCACTGGCATTGGCACACATCATAAGAGTTAGCCTGTCTTTCATAGGCTTGTGTCCTGGCTGTGCCTTTTCCTCCTGAGTAATGAAGGTCCTGTTGGGCATTTTCTTCCAAAACAGGCCTGTTTCATCACAGTTAAACACTTGTTGGGGGAGGAATTGTTCAGCCTCTACGAACCCCTGGAATTCCTGCACAAATTTTTCAGCTGCACGTTTGTCTGAGCTGGCTGCCTCACCATGTCTCACAACACTGTGTATGCCACTACGTTTCTTAAACCTGTCAAACCAGCCTTTGCTGGCTTTAAAATCACTCGCCTCACCACTGGTTCCAGGCATTGTCTTGACAAGATCTGCGTGCAACTTCCTTGCCTTTTCACAAATTATCGCCATGGAAATACTATCACCCGCTCTCTGTTTTTCATGGATCCACACCAACAACAACTTCTCAACCTCATCCACTGTTCCGATCTATTTTTTGTTAACATATCAACCCCTTTTGCAACATTAGCTTCTTTGATCTCATTTCTCTTTGCCAGGATAGAGCTGATAGTAGATGGGGTTTTCTTGTACATCCTGGCAAGCTCACTCAGACGTACGCCACTCTCATATTTTTCTATAATCTCTTTCTTCAGTTCGATGGTGTTCCTCACTTTCTTTACCACAGGGGTGCCACTAGGAAGCTTCTTTGGACCCATGGTGACTTATTTCACAGTGACAATCACTAAACCACCAAAAAAGACACCAAATGTATTGTGAATGTTTGAAAGAGCGCGCTGGGTAATGTTCTCTCAATGGTAAACAACGCTTCACTGGCAGCGTCCTGCGTCCTGTGCAGGTGCGGAGCAGGCGGACAGGTCTAATACGTTACGAAACACGAGACATTTTACGATTCTCGAAATCGAAAAAAGCTTACGAAACACGATCTTTACGAAATAGGAACCTTATGAAACTCGGGGGTCCACTGTATACTGCTACAATATATGTATATACATATATTCTTAACCCTTTCAGGGTCGAGACCCCGATTCTTAACTCTCTCTCAGGGTCAAAACATTTTCGGAAAAAAAAAAAAATATTTTTTCTTATGACATGATAGAGAATCTTTTTCCGATCATAACGCCACCAAAATTATGAAATTTGATCGAAAACTAACGGAATTATGCTCTTGCGAAGTTAGCGGTATCGATGCTATTTACGCATCGGCGATTTCGCCCACTTTGAGCCCTATTTTCGGCAAATTACAATGTTTCATTCTACTACAATTATAGCTATTTCGCTAGAACTCCATTTCTTCTATCGATTGAGTACAAGAAACCGCTAATTTACCGATTTCAACTACCCAATAAGGTGGTCAGAAATTGGCAATTTGTCCAATTTCACACAAATTTCAAAAGATGCCAATTTCAAAATAGGGTCCAGAATTAACGAGACAGACATTCCTGGCACTCGAATAACGTTTTATCTGTCCATTAGTCACGTCTCCAGGCTCTTCATACATTACTTTTGCTTTCCATTTTGAATTTTTATTCTCACAATAAATTGAAGATTTATTATTATGTATTCTACTGCATCATTGTAAAAACTGTATAAATGACATCAGCACACTTGTGCAAGAATATTAGAGTCGCCAGTTGATGTGTATTGTACGTGCGGCGTGATTTGTTTACTCTTGAACATCGCCAAAAATCGAAAATTTTCGCTACTTTGCGCTCAATTTCTAGATACTTGTCATTGAGAAACCAATCAAAATTATCTCGATTTCTCTAATATATCTTCCATTCTATCAAATGAGACCAGGAAAACGAGAATATAATCATAAATACCATACGGAAATAGACTGCAAAGTCGCTGTTTTAAACTAAAAATACGGTCAGAGTTTTTTTATCCTCATTATGCACTGTGTGGTGCAGGATTTTTTTTATACTGCGCACACTGACCGCACAGATCCATTCTCTCACATCTAGGCCTACCAGCCTGTTTCTGCTTGATTTGAGGTCGCTAGAATTTAGGCGTACTAGTACGTCAAACGCCCTGGCATGTAAGCCGTACTAGTACGTCAAAAACCCTCAAAGGGTTAAAAAGAATGCCTAAATTCTTCATGCAGATTTAATTAATTTTTTTTTAAAAGTAAAAAATTTTTGCCATCTATCTTGCATAGTACATTCCAGTCTGGCCCATCAGGGCTCCTAGGAAGCTAACTCTGCATGTAGCACCTGTTTACAGTAATTTTATTCTCTAGCACTTCATAAAGATTATTTTGCTTGTAATGATTGTAGTAGGGACCACTGTCTCAAAAAAAAATTTTTTATATGTACTTAAAAAAGTATTTTTTTAAACTTGCCCAAAATTAAAAAAAACAATGCATAAAAATAAATGTCTTAGAATTGCTCATTCCCGTGGTTCCCCCATTTTTTAAATATTTTTTCATTCCAGAATGCTGTTTTAAGTGCCAATTTTAAAAAACCAAATTCCATA
>WNWK01043082.1:0-15679 GCA_009830355.1 Cherax destructor
GGGCTACCTGAAACACCTCGCAATGTCTGAATAGCAGACGGCTGGTGCATGGCTGCATGAAGCCGATGTCACAGAAAAGGGTGGAACGGACAATGTTAACTACCGAACCTGTATCAAGGAAAAGCTGAACAGGCTTCCGATGAAGTGTGGACTCAACGGGAGGTCCACACGGGCTGTCATACCGAACGTGAAGGCATGACGGGTCTACATATGTCGATGGTGGTAATAATAATAATAAAATATAATTAATAATCACTCTGGGGCGCTGTAAATGTCATACGTATTTCGTATAGGTTTGGTAGCTGACATCTAAAGCACTCCAGACCGATTATTATTATCATTACATATTATTATTATTATATTCTCTGTCTCTCTCATGCCAGCTTAATAAATGATTAAACTCAGTGAACAAAGTATGTGGATGGTAATAATAATAAAAAAAGTAACTGCGACCATTAAAGAAAACATTACCCACCTGAAGGTTGACTATAGAAGCTCACTCTTACCCTATGCAAAGAGTGAAAAAAGTGCGATTTTCTCAAAAAAATTTTTTCAAGTACAGTGGACCCTTGGTTTTCGTTAAAAATTCTTTCCAGAATGCTATTCGAGTGCCGTTACCGAACGAATTTGTTCCCATAAGGACAAATGTAAATTAGAGTCATTTCAGACCCCCAAATATACACTTACAAAAGCACTTACGTAAATACACTTACATAATTGTTTGAGTTTGGAGGTGAACGAAAGCAGAGGGTCCACTGTAATCAGCTATGTAAGCGTTTCCTTGAATATCTTGGAAGTAAGTCATTGACTTATTTCATGTTGTATTACTGTTAATAATAAACGGATTGAAAAGAATTTCCCAACAAACATAAAACAGAATGTTTTAATTTTGGGTGGTGACACTTTTGAAGTGTCAGTAAGGGGTGATTCCTCGATTAGCGACGAAATCGTTTACCGATGGGGTCTTAGGCCCCTATCTCCGTCGTTAAGTGAGGAGAGGCTGTATTTTTTATTTATTAGTTTGATTCTTTTTAATTTTTCAGTTGACTGATGCTCAGCATCGTGAACAATTAACCAGAGAGAGAAATGCACGCATTTTGGCTGAGCGTAAAGCCGAAGAAAATGCTGATCACCATCTTGCTGCTCACCGAGACCAGAAGTGGCAGCAGGAGTTGGAGAGTCAGCACCATGAAGAAGCAGAACGAGCTAAGCGAGCTGAGATCATGAGACTAGAACGCAAAAAGGTTGGTATACTTCATTATGCTACTGTTAGCCATTTTAATTCAAATAATTTTTTTCATATAAAAGTTATTATGGATTGGGCACCTGGACTGTGAAGAAGAGATATCGGAGTGAGAATTTTGGACATGCACAGTTAGTGTTTCCAGGTCTTGTACCTTGACATAATAAATGTGACTGTCTTATTAGTTAATTTATTCTAATTAAGTGTATTGAGCATGTTTTCAATCAGTTACATTCTTTTAATAATGTACTGTACACAAGCTTACATTGTTCATTTTTCATAAATCAGGGTTTCTTCACAGGAATATTTTGGGTAATCAGGGATGCTGGATATTCAAGTAATTATAAACAATAGCATAAATTCTGAAAGGCATTAACCCTCTGACTGTTTCGGTCGTATATACATGTATACGTCTTACAAGCCACTGTTTCTGACGTACATATACTACTAAAAATTCTAGCGGCTTCAAATCAAATGGGAGAAAGCTGGTAGGTCCACATGTGAGAGAATGGATCTGTGTGGTCAGTGTGTGCTGTAAAAAAAATCCTGCAGCACGCAGTGCATAATGAGAAAAAAACTGACTTTTGGATTAAAACGCCGACTTTGATGTGTATTTTCGTGTAGTATTTATGGTTGTATTCTCTTTTTCGTGGTCTCGTATGATAGAGTGGAAAACATATTACAGAAATAGAATTGATTTTGATTAGTTTCATGATGAAAGCGACCTTGAAATTGAGCTCAAAGTAGCGGAAATGTTCGATTTTTGCCAATGTTCAAGAGTAAACAAATCACATCATGATACACGTCAACTGGTGAGTCTAATATTCTTTCACAAGTGCACTGATATTATTTATACCATTTTTACAATAATGTAGTAGTCTGCATAACAGTAAATCTTTTATATTTTGTGTGAATAAAAAATAAAAATAGAAAGCAAGAGCAATAAAAGAGGGGCCTAAAGACGTGACTAATGAACAGAGAAAATCTTATTTTAGTGAGAGGAATGTCTGCATTGCTTATTCTGGACCCTATTTTGAAATTGACATCGTTTTTATTTTGCATGAAATTGGCCAAATTTCCAATTTCTGAACACTTTATTGGGTAGTTGCAATCGGTTTTTTGGCGGTTTCTTGTACTCAATCGATAGAACAAATGGAGTTCTAAAGAAATAGCTATGAGTTTGGTCGACTGGAACAATGGAATTGGCCGAAAATAGGGCTCAAAGTCGGCGAAATCGCCGATGCGTATATATCACTGAGATCACTAACTTTGCGAGAGCATAATTCCGTAAGTTTTCCATCAAATTTCGTACTTTTGATGTCATTACCATCGGGAAAAGATTCTCTCATTTCATAAGAATTTGTTTTTTCGAAAATTTTGCGACACCAGGAGACGCCTCAGGATTTGGGGTTGCGACAGTCAAAGGGTTAAATATAGACTGTCAAAAATACTAATAATTCATATGGTTGGAGTATGTCAAGGTTGATATTGACTTGACATTACATACTTTTAACCCTTTCAGGGTCTAGAGGCCAAATCTCAGACAGCCTGTGTCCAAGAATTTTCAAAAAAATTTTGTTTTTATTTTTTCTTATGAAATGGTAGAGAATCTTTTTCTGAAGGTAATAAAGCAAAAAGTACGAAATTTGATGGAAAATCGATGAAATTATGCTCTCACAAATTTTGATGTGTCAGCAATAGTTACGCATCAGTGATTTTGCCGATTTTGACTCCCATTTTAGGCCAATTACCTTATTCCAGTCGACCAAATAATTAAGTATTTAGCTAGTATTACTTCTACTTTATCGATTGAGCACAAGAAATCACCCAGTCAACTGTTTCAACTACCCAATAAAGTGATCGGAAATGGGTAATTTTAACACAAAGTTCAAAATATTCCAATTTCAAAATAGGATCCAGAATAAACAATGCAGGCATTCCTGGCACTAAACTAACATTTCCTCTGTTCACTAGTTATGTTTTCAGGCTTTACAAATGAATTCCATTTTGATTTTTTATTCACATAATGAATTTTTATTCACATAATGAATTTTTATTCACACCAAAAAATAGAAGATTTATTGTTATGCAATGTTGTAATAATTGTATAAATAATATCAGCACATTCGTGAACGTATATTAGACCCACCAGCTGACGCGTATTAGACTCGTGACGATATTTGTTTACTCTTGAACATCGGCAAAAATTGAACATTTCTGCTCCTTTGAGCTCAGTTTCAAGCCATTTTTATTACTAAAACCAATCAAAATCATCTCTATTTATGTAACATACCTTCCATTCTATCAAATGAGACCAAGAAATCGTGAATACAACTGTAAAAAACATAGGAAAAAACACTGCAAAGTCACTGTTTTAATCCAAAATTATGGTTGCAGTTTTCTCATTATGCACTGTGTGCTGCAGAATTTGTTTTATGTGGTACACACTTACCACATAGATGTGTTCTCTCATATCTAGGCCCAAATTTACCACTCACAGGTTATCTGAGTGGGCTGAGCTCAAGCTGTAGTTCTATGGTGTGGAACCTGGCTTCAAAGCCGTAGAACTACGGGACGGACCCTGAAAGGGTTAAAAAGAAGTACTGTCATATAAATGTACAATTTTTTGTTTTTTCGATGAACCGGCCATGTGTTAATGTTCTTCTTGGCTCACCGAATGCAGGTTTAGTGCAGTAGATGGTAGCGTAGGTGAAGAGATACGACCAATGACTAGACATGTATTTTATGTTCGAATGGTGTAGGTACACGGGCTGAGTGTGTGAGGAAACTGAAAGCCAGCTAGGGGAGAACCTGCTTCAATGAGGTAGGCCGGGTAGAGAGACAGAAACATGGCAGAGCCGGCTGACATGGGTAGGCCTACAGAGGGCAGCACTGGAGTGCGCGAGAAATGAAATAGTAGACAGTAAGGCTGTTTTCACATGTCCCACCTAAAAAGAAAAAAAAAAGTTTTCTTTTTGCATTTAGTAATTAATACAGACGAAGGGTTACTATCCCCTTGTTCGTAAATGTACAATTCTCTATCCAAAACATGTAATTACTGTGATAATATAAAATATTTCAAGTACAGTGGACCCTCGGTTTTCGTTCACCTCCAAACTCGAACAATTATGTAAGTGTATTTTCGTAAGTGCTTTTGTAAGTATATTTTTGGGGGTCTGAAATTACTAATCTAATTTACATTTGTCCTTATGGAAACAAATTCGTTTGGTAACATCACTCAAACAGTATTCTGGAAAGAATTTTCAACGAAAACCGAGGGTCCACTGTATAATCATGCTGACTGATCACTAGCACTGTACTGCTAGAGTTGCTGAGAAAGATGCAACAGAGTAGATGATTAAGTTTCCTCACACTGCAAATGTCAGTTATAATATGGAATCTGTGCATGGGGATCAACAACGTTAAATCACCTTAGACCACTCATAACACAACAAAAGGCCGCAGTCAGAATGATAACAAATTCCCACTCTAGACAGCATACTCCACCAATATTCAAAAGTCTCAAACTACTCACCGTAAAGAACATTCATACTTACTCTTGTGCCTACTACATATATAAAACTTTACACTCTAATATAAACCCTCTGCTCAAAACTCTCCTCACCAACTTTAATAGGACCCATGACCACAACACACGACACAGATCACTTTTTGATATACCCCGTGTTCATATCAACCTATGTAAAAATTCTATGCACATAAAGGGCCCCAGAATCTGGAATTCATTACCAGTAAATATTAAGATAATCTTGTCTGAAAATCAATTTAAGACTCAACTCAAAACCACCTACTCACCCAAACCTAAATGATCATGCTATAAACTACTTTGAAAAATGCTCATTGTTACTTTCCTATACGATAATCTCAATTTTTAATAATATGTTACTATTATGTTACCCCCTACTCATATTATAAGTTAATGTCAAAAATGCTCAATGTTATTTTCCTTAAGATAATCTCAATTCCATATTATCATTCAAGAATCTTAACACCTGTAACAATCTAAGATCTAATATCATTATATAATAATTTAAACAGTAAAATTTTATCATATTGTAATTTTGAAAATAATTTTTAACTAGAATAAACTCAATAAATTTCTCTAATATTAAGTACCTAGTTTTTAAGGACTAGAATAAGCTGCCCCTAATGCCATGGCATGTCAGTGGCTCTCCTTGCACTCAATTTACATTGTAACTTCCAATACCCATGTAACCTGCAATGAAATAAAATATACACTGATGGATCTCAACAGGAGTCTACTGGCAGGGTTAGGTCTTGTCACCTCCCTGGGTAAAAATTATAGCAACGAACTTGAGTTAGGCATAAGAATTAACCAACTGAATTGTTTGCCATCCTAATGGTACATTGTGACACTGAGCTTGACTTCTTGATCATTACTGAATGTCATCACTAAAGGCATTTGATTTGCATAATCTTAGGTAGAAGTAGCAAGATGTATCTGTTATCTCGAGTGTTTACGAGACAGGAAAAAAAAGACACCAGCAATCCTACCATTGTGTGAAACAATTACAGGTTTCCATTTCACACTCACTTGGCAGGACAGTAGTACTTCCCTGGGTGGTTGCTGTCTTCCAACCTATTACCTAGGACCAGTAGAATTTTTTTTTCAACAAGTCGGCCGTCTCCCACCGAGGCAGGGTGACCCAAAAAGAAAGAAAATCCCCAAAGAGAAAATACTTTCATCATCATTCAACACTTTCACCACACTCATACACTGTCTTTGCAGAGGCTCTCAGATACGACAGCTGAGAATAGTCCCAGCTGTCACTATCCCAGACCCCTCCTTTAAAGTGCAGGCATTGTACTTCCCATTTCCAGGACTCAAGTCTAACTAAATCAATTAACTGGTTTCCCTGAATCCCTTCACAAAATGTTACCCTGCTCACACTCCAACAGATCGTCATGTCCCGAAAACCATTCGTCTCCATTCATTCCTATCTAACACGCTCAAACATGCTTGCTGGAAGTCCAAGTCCCTCGCCCACAAAACCTCCTTTACCCCCTCCCTCCAACCTTTTCTAGGACGACCCCTACCCCGCCTTCCTTCCCCTACAGATTTATACGCTCTCCATGTCATTCTACTTTGATCCATTCTCTCTAAATGACCAAACCACCTCAACAACCCCTCTTCAGCCCTCTGACAAATACTTTTAGTAACTCCACACCTTCTCCTAATTTCCACATTCCGAATTTTCTGCATAATATTTACACCACACATTGCCCTTAGACAGGACATCTCCACTGCCTCCAGCCTCCTCCTCGCTGCACCATTTGCAACCCATGCTTCATACCCATATAAGAGTGTTGGTACCACTATACTTTCGTACATTCCCTTCTTTGCCTCCATGGATAACGTTTTTTATCTCCACAGATACCTCAACGCACCACTCGCCTTTTTTCCTTCATCAATTCTATGGTTAACCTCATCCTTCATAAACCCATCCGCTGACACGTCAACTCCCAAATATGTGAAAACATTTACTTCTTCCATAATCCCTCTCTCCAATGTGATATCCAATTTTTCTTTATTTAAATCGTTTGATACCCTCATCATCTTACTCTTATCTATGTTCACTTTTAACTTTCTACCTTTACACTTACTCCTAAACTCGTCCACTAACCTTTGCAACTTTTCTTTAGAATCTCCCATAAGCACAATATCATCAGCAAAAAGTAACTGTGTCAACTCCCATTTATTAGACAAAATTCACTGGGTCGATTAATTCAGAAACAGCAGACTGTCTATTGGTTAATAAAATTGTTCGTTACAGTTAGTCATGGCAAAACAATCTTATCTTTATGTGCCACAAGCACCATTACCTTACCGGACACCCGCTCTATTAGTCTGTTTAATCGAGGGTTTACTGTATGTATTTATTTCCAAGGACAGAATGCAGGTAGTCTGTTAGAAAAAACAGTTGGTTAGACTCAAAGTATTTCACATGTTCAAAATGACAACTGGTATCAAATTGAAGGTTTAATATTTTTTTTTAATATCTTTTCAGGAAGCAGAAGCCCTCATTGGTCGACGAACTCATTCTACAAGAGATATGTTTGAATCTGGAATCAGTAACAATAAGCAGACAACAGATAGGAACCGTCCACCTCCGCGTCGTTTAAAAGAATTTAAACCTGTCAACAGTCAAACAAGGTTATTATTATATAATCCTTATTTACAGTACTTTTTTTGATGTTAATAAATTTTGCAGCATGACAGTTATGTTGTACAGTGGTGGTTTTGGCCATTGTCTGATATGAAGGTGGGAATGTATGTAAAATAGAATACAGGTCTGTAGCTAAAGTTGCCCGAGTTAAAGTCATTCATAATTTACAAATCACTCAAGTTACACATGTCCACACATAAAAATGGCTCGGTTTATATGCATCCACACTTGTAAATGTGTGAAACATTACAATTTTTATTTTAAGATGTATTCAGGGTTACAAATAACTTGTTTTTGTTTGTGTATGATAATGTGATTGGGGTTAAAAATAAATTTATTTGTACTATTCTACTATTCTAAACTGTCGTATATGAGCGCCTCTGCAAAGACAGTGATTATGTATGAGTGAGGTGAAATTGTTGAGTGATGATGAAAGTACAGTGGTACCTCCATTAACGATGGTCCCCAAACTCGCCCTTTTATGTAATTTTATTTTTTAAATGCTTTTGTAAGTGTGTTTTTGGGGGTCTAAAAGGACTAGTCTATTTTACATCATTCCTTATGGGGATAATTTTGTTTGGTAATGGCACTTGAACAGCATTCTGGAACGAAAAAATATCGTTAACCGAGGTACCACTATTTTCTTTTTGGGGATTTTCTTTCATTTTTGGTCACCCTGCCTCAGTGGGAGACGGCCGACTTGTTGAAAAAAAAAAAAATGTACAGTGACAGTACGTATGTTCAAGGCCACAAGTACACTAGTGTGCGTATTAATTGGGACATGAAATTAGACATTTATTTTGGAAATTAATGTTTATTTGAAAAATACATAGCAGTGATATGACAGATAATTGATTTAGTAAAAGAATATGACTACTTTTTTTTTTTATAATCTTTGATATACTGTACCTTTGAAGAATTTTGAGAGTTCCACTACTCTCGGAGCCCAGCCATGGGCCAGGCTTGTCTGGTGCTTGCCTGGTCAACCAGGCTGTTGCTGCTGGAGGCCTGCTGCCCCACATATCCATCACAGCCTGGTTGATCTGGCACCTTGTGAAGATACGTGTCCAGTTTCCTCTTGAAGGCCTCTACACTTGTTCCAGCCGTGTTTCTGATATTTTCTGGTAAGATGTTGCTACACACACTGGCATAGATTCGACCATTGAACACATTTTGGCAAGTTCTTCATCATGGTACCAGGTCCAAATAACAGCAGCAATTAGCTTCTCCACAGTTGAACAGTCCTGTTTTGTGATCCTGCATTTGGTTATTGCCCATAGATTCTGAATTGGGTTGAGGTCAGGAGAGTTTCCATGCCAATTTAGAATGCTTAGCCCACTCTCCTGAATAATGTCAGCATTTTTCTGGAAGTGTGGCATGAAGCAAGATCCTGCTAGAAAATGCCTTCTCCATCAGGAAAATATCCACAGTGGAAAGCAGATGAGTTGCCATGATTTCCTTGTATTTGTCACTGTTCATCGTTCTCTCAACAATAACAAGGCGTCTAGGGTCTTTAGCAGTAAAACTACCCCAAAACATCTAAGGTGTGTGTTTTGGCTCTTGTTAAATTTGTCTATTCCAAAGAGGTTCATCTTTGCTCTGTCTCACTACCACTGATCTGTACCCATGTACTTCAGAATGCACCATATCTGAAAATCTAGCTTTTCTCCATTCATCTGTTATCCACCCCTTATGATTGAGTGCTCACCACTGTCATTTTTTCTCCATAGCAGCAGTCAGTATAAGGGTCATACAGCGTCAAACAGTTGAAGAATCAACATTTATGCCAGCTGAAGCCAAATCTCTTTTTAGAATTTTGCTGCTTTTCTTGGGATCCTTCACACTATTTCTTATAATAACCTTGTCATCGTGAGATATTGTCTTTCATTTTCTTCCACATCTTCCTTGACGCAATGTTCCACAATCACCAGTGTCGTCAGCTCTCTTCTGAATCTGACCAACAGTTGACTTTGCTAGGATCAAATTTTCTGCAATCTGTCTGATACTCAAATCAGCTAATTTTCTAAGAGCTACAATACTTGCATACTTTCTAGGTGTAACATCCATCATGAATTTTAGCAGTAATCATGAATTGAAGAATTTGGGAAAATCACATTCACTCACGGAATAAGTAAGTTTATTCAGGTATACACAAATACAGTTACATAGATTATGCTAGAGAACTTAGGATAACCCAAAAAAAGTCAGAGTGACTTATTTCCATGGGGGTCCTTTTAACCCTTTCAAGGTCCAAGCCGTAGATCTACCCATTGTCCACAGGGTCCAAACCGCAAATCTACGCCATGATCTCAGCTCACTCAGATAAGCTGTGATCGGTAAATTTGGGCCCAGATATGAGAGAATGCATCTATGTGGTAAGTGTGCACCATATAAAGTAAATCCTGAAGCATGCAGTGCATAATGAGAAAAAAGAAACTGCGTCTGTGTTTTTCGATTAAAACAGCAACTTTGTGGTGTATTTTCATGTGGTTTTTACGTTTGTATTTGCAGTTTTTTTGGTCTCATTCAATAGAATGGAAGATATATTACAGAAATAGAGATGATTTTGATTTGTTTTTGTACTGAAAATAGCTTCTAATTGAGCTCAAAGTAGCAGAAATGTTTGATTTTTGCTGATTTTCAAGATTAAACAAATCACATCACGCGACCAATACACATCAACTGGTGGGTCTAATATACATTTACAAATGTACTGATAGTGTTTATACAATTATTGCAATATTACATAAGAGTAATTCATCTATTTTTTGGTGTGAATAAAAATTCTTTATGTGAATAAAAAATCAAAATGGAATTCATCTGTAAAGCCTGGAAACAACTAATAAATAGAGGAAATGTAATTTTAGTGCCAGGAATGCCTGCATTGTTTATTCTGGACCCTGTTTTGAAATTGGAATATTTTTAACTGTGTGAAATTGGCCAAATTACCAATTTCTGATCACTTTATTGGTTAGTTGAAATAGTTGATTGAGCAGTTTCTTGTGCTCAATCGATAAAATAGAAGTAATACTATCGAAATAGCTAAGAATTTGGTCAACTGGAATAATGTAATTGGCCTAAAATAGGAGTCAAAGTGGGCAAAATCGCCGATATGTAAATATCGCTGACACAGTCAAATTCGCAATAGTGTAATTTCATCAGTTTTCCACCAAATTTTGTAACTCTGGCCTCCTTGAACCCCTCCAGTACGGTATTAGTGGTGATGGACAAATTTATTATGTGAGCAATGGGGATTGGAAATTCAGAGGCACCATCTTTCAGGAACTTAGCCGGGATGTTATCTGGCCTGGTGCTCTTGGGTTTAATCTGCTTAGTTCGTTCTGCACAAAGTTTGGGGTTACCCTTTTATTGGTATAGTATGTTTTAAACTTATCAGAGTCTGTGTTAAAGGTATTTGATGCAGCCGGTAGTTTACTTACTAGTGTTGATGCGACAGTTGTGTAGTATGAATTAAAACAATTTGCCACTTTAATTGTTTCGTGGCATACCTCGTTATCGATATTTAGTACTATGTTAGATGTATCTACTGGTTTATGGCTATACCCCAACTGTTTTAGTTGTTGCCAGAGCTTTCAAGGGTTATTCTTGTACTCTTCAATTTTTGAGCAATAGTGTCTTGCCTTTTCTTCCTTTACAAGCCTCTGCACTCTGTTCCTCACCCTTTGGAATTCATTTAGCGCTGCAATATCCTGTGTTTGCCTTAAATCTTTTTAGTAACTGGTCTCTGAATTTCATATTATCTAATATCTCATTAGTCATCCAGGGTTCAGTTCTCCGTTTAATCCTAAGCTTTTTAACTGGTTCAATGTTATCAAGGATGGCAGTGAACATTGTTTTCAATTTTTCCCAGGCATCATTTATGTCTGTGCAACTTGTTATCACTGTCCAATCACAATTGTGTAACATATTTACCAGTGTTTCTTTACTGTAGTTTCTAGTTGAGCTCATTTTTATTGTCCTTATAGCCTTATAGAACAACAGCTGTTGTAGCACTGACGAGAGTCACAGGGTAATACCACAGCTGGATGGTTGCCAGAAGTCAGTAGGAAACTCTTCTGAAAAGGAAAGAACCTAAACTATGTTAATTAAGCCAGAGAGGAGACTTAAAACATATTATCAAATAATCACAAAATTTATTCCTGTCCCAGTTAATTTGCACATTACTTTGTCTGCATAGTATAATATGTTTAGAGAAACAGTTTGTTCATAATTTGAAATATTGGGAAGACAAGTGGTTGGTGAGTTAGTTACTTGCATTTTTTTTTTTTTTTTTTAATTAACACAGGCCGTTTCCCACCAAGGCAGGGTGGCCTGACAAAGAAAAAACACTACAGCTACAAAACTGCAACATTAACACCCCTCCTTCAGAGTGCCAGCACTGTACTTCCTATCTCCAGGAATCAAGTCCGGCCTGCCGGTTTCCCTGAAACCCTTTATAAATGTAACCTTGCTTACACTCCAACAACACGTCAAGTCCTAAAAACCATTTGTCTCCATTTGCTCCTATCTAACACGCTCACGCACGCTTGCTGGAAGTCCAAGCCCCTCCCTCCAACCTTTTCTAGGCTGACCCCTACCCTGCCTTCCCTCCACTACAGGTTTATACACTCTCTAAGTCATCCTATTTTGATCCATCCTCTCAACATGTCTAAACTATCTCAATAACCCCTCCTCAGCCCTCTGGATAATAGTTTTGGTAATCCCACACCTCCTCCTAATCTCCCAAACTACGGATTCTCTGCATTATATTCACACCACACATTGCCCTCAGACACGACATCTCCACTGCCTCCAGCCTTCTCCTTGTTGCAACATTCACAACCCATGTCTCACACCCATACAAGTGTTGGTATAACTATACTCTCATACATTCCCCTCTTTGCTTTCATGGATAAAGTTCTGTCGTTTCCACAAGCTCCTCAGTGCACCACTCGCCTTTTTCCCCTCGTTAATTCTATGATTCACCTCATTCTTCATAAACCCATCTGCTGACACATCCACTCCCAAATATCTGAACACATTCACCTCCTCCATACTCTCTCACTCCAATCTGATATCCAATCTTCCGTTATTTTTTTTTTTTTGTTATCCTCATCACCTTACTCTTTCCTATATTCACTTTTAATTTCCTTCTTTTACATACACTACCAAACTCATCCACCAACCTCTGCAACTTCTCTTCAGAATCCCCCAAAAGCACAGTGTCATCAGCAAAGAGCAACTGTGACAACACCCACTTTGTGTTAGATTCTTTATCTTTTAACCCCACACCTTTTGCCAACACCTGAGCATTCACTTCGCTAACAACTCCATCTATAAATATATTAAACAACCATGGTGACATCACACATCCCTGTCTAAGGCCTACTTTTACTGGGAAATAATCTCCCTCTCTCCTACATACTCTAACCTGAGCCTCACTATCCTCGTAAAAACTTTTCACCGCTTTCAGTAACCTACCTCCTATTCCATACATTTGCAACATCTGCCACATTGCCCCCCCTATCCACACTATCATATGCCTTTTCCAAATCCATAAATGCCACAAACATCTCTTTACCCTTATCTAAATATTGTTCACCTATACAGTGGTCCCTCGGTTTTCGTGCATCTCCAAACTCGAACATTTATGTAAGTGTATTTTCATAAGTGCTGTTGCAAGTGTATTTTTGGGGGTCTGAAATAGACTAATCTGGGTGACATTATTTCTTAAGGAAGTAAATTCGTTTGGTAATGGCACTTGAGCAGCATTCTGAAACGAATTTTCGGCAAAAACCGAGGGGCCACTGTATATTTCACTGCAAACACTTGGTCTACACACCCCCTACCCTTCCTAAAGACTCCTTGTTCATCTGCTATCCTGCTCTCCATCTTACTCTTAATTCTTTCAATAATAACTCTACAATACAGTGGACCCCCGAGTTTTGTAAACCCCGGAAATCGTACAATTATGTAAGTATAATATTGTAAGTGCTTGTGGAAGTGTATTTTTGGGGGTCTGAAATAGACTAACCTACGTGACATTTTTCCTTAAGGGAGTAAATTCGTTCGGTAATGACGCTTGAGCAGACTTCAGGAGTGAAGTTTTTACGAAACTCGGGGGTCCACTGTATATTTAACAGACGTCTTCTTTCAACAAATTGGCCGTTCCCACTAAGGCAGGGTGGTCCAAATAGAAAAACAAAAGTTTCTCTTTTTAACTTTAGTAATGTATACAGGAGAAGGGGTTACTAGCCCCTTGCTCCCGGCATTTTAGTCGCCTCTTACGACACGCATGGCTTACGGAGGAAGAATTCTGTTCCACTTCCCCATGGAGATAAGAGGAAATAAGAACAAGAACTAGTAAGAAAATAGAAGAAAACCCAGAGGGGTGTGTATATATATGCTTGTACATGAATGTGTAGTGTGACCTAAGTGTAAGTAGAAGTAGCAAGATGTACCTGAAATCTTGCATGTTTATGAGACAGAAAAAAGACACCAGCAATCCTACCATCATGTAAAACAATTACAGGCTTTCGTTTTACACTCACTTGGCAGGACGGTAGTACCTCCCTGGGCTGTTGCTGTCTACCAACCTACTACCTAGTACTTAACAGACTTATTCCCCTATATTTTTTACACTCTTTTGTCCCCTTTGCCTTTATACAAAGGAACTCTGCATGCTCTCTGCCAATCCCTACGTACCTTACCCTCTTCCATACATTTATTAAATAAAAACTAACCACTCCAAAATTATATACCCACCTGCCTTTAACATTTCTATCTTTGTCCCATCAATCCCAGCTGCTTTACCCCCTTTCATTCTACTCACTACCTTACAAACTTTCCCCACACTCACAACAGGTTCTCCCTCACTCCTATAAGATGTTATTCCTCCTTGCCCTATACACGAAATCACATCTTCCCTATCTTCATCAACATTTAACAATTCCTCAAAATATTCCATCCATCTTCCCGATACCTCTAACTCTCCATTTAATAACTCTCCATTTAATAACTCTCCATTTAATAACTCTCCATTTAATAACTCTCCATTTAATAACTCTCCATTTAATAACTCTCCATTTAATAACTCTCCATTTAATAACTCTCCATTTAATAACTCTCCATTTAATAACTCTCCATTTAATAACTCTCCATTTAATAACTCTCCATTTAATAACTCTCCATTTAATAACTCTCCATTTAATAACTCTCCATTTAATAACTTCCTTTTAATTAACTCCCCATTTAATAACTCTCCATTTAATAACTCTCCATTTAATAACTCTCCATTTAATAACTCCCCTTTTAATAACTCTCCATTTAATAACTCTCCATTTAATAACTCCCCTTTTAAATTAACTCCCCATTTAAAAACTCTCCTTTAATCTCCCCATTTAATAACTCTCCTTTTAAAAACTCCCCATTTAATAACTCCCCATTTAATAACTCTCCATTTAATAACTCTCCATTTAAAACCCTCTCCATTTAATAACTCTCCTTTTTAATAACTCTCCATTTAATAACTCTCCTTTTAAAAACTCTCCATTTAATAACTCTCCTTTTAAAAACTCCCTTTTTAATCTCCCCAAATTTAATAACTCTCCTTTTTAATAACTCCCCATTTAATAACTCCCCATTTAAAAATCTCCATTTAATAACTTTTCCCTCCTTTTTTTTAATTTGGAATCCATTTTTTCCCCCAAGCTTTTTTCAACTTGCAGTATGTAGTCTATAATCATTATGATACATTACTTTCCTTATGTGACTCCCTATGATAATTTCTTCACAGTTCCTGTAAATTAACAAATCCTATTTTCCTCATTTTAGGTTAGGTTATGTTTAATACAGTGCTCTTCATTAACCCTTTCAGGGTTTCCCCAAACTAGTACGGCCCCCAGGGTTTTTACGTACTAGTACGCCTAAATTCCCAACGCCCTCAAATCAAGTGGGAAAAAAAGGGTGGTAGGCCCGGGTGTGAGAGAATGGGTCTGTCCCGGGTTTGGGGTTTTCCCGTATAAAAAAAACCTGCCCCCACAGTCGTAAATGAGGAAAAAAACTTTAAAATGTTTTTGGTTTTTTAAAAAAACGACTTTGCAGTCTAATTTTCGTATGGTATTTATGGTTGTATTCTAGTTTTCTTGGTCTCATTTGATGGGAAAGGAAGATATATTTGGGAAAAACAGATTTTGATTGGTTTCATGATGACAAGTACAGTGGTCCT